>JACJUY010000379.1:202959-233908 GCA_014220935.1 Platorchestia sp. MABIK
GGTTGAAGTTTCGTTCAAACCTAGTTCGATTGTTTTGGTCCACCTTTGGAACCAGTTGCTATTAGAGCTAGTCTACATTACGTTGTAATACGATTAGAAACACTAATCTATCGAATGGATTTCATTTTTTTTTTGAACAATAAAGTTAACAAAGCAAGAACAGTTTTATTAATCATCATCAAAAACTTGATTGTCAATCTTGTTTTGTTATTAGATATATTACTGAATAATTTTATTATAGCACGCATGTAGGGCTTATAATGGTTTTATTTTAATATAATTGTAAAAGTATCGGTATCGGTAGTAGTATCGGTCAAAGTGTCGGTATTTTCAAGTATCGGAGTATCGGTATCGGCCAAAAATGGGTATCGGTATCGGCCAAAAAAATGGTATCGGTACATCACTATTTCTAGTTTAATAAAACAATGCATGAGATCCTTAAGTTTTGCATGGGAGGTGCATTGAGATTTGATCTCCAAAGAAAGTTTCAACAACTTTGTGCAGCTTTGACTCGTCAACGCATGAAGACGAAGCTAAAAAAAGTGCTGAACAATTCCCATGCAGTCAGACTCCAATCACGCACAGGTACCTGAGTAGGAGTAAGGAGAAATAACAATTGCATTCGCTCATCAATGTTTACGCGTAAATACCAGTACACTCGTTTCAATACTTGATGTATTAACACAAGAACTCAGTTTACACAGTCACGCATAGTGCACATGGTCCACATCACCATTGTACACCTCACATCATTATTGATGGTGTGTGTAATCCGGCAAGTTTGGTTGCCCTTATGGTAAATGAAAACTCTCTGATAAAATAGAACTTATTCAGTAACGCCTTCAATCTCATGTTATTCGACTGATATTGCCTCTCCAGTTTTTCTCACTTTCACATTTCAGTTCCCTAAGCATTCTTGTCTAAAATTTCGTCTTGCAGGGTATTCTTCCCGGCACAGCACAGTGTCATTTTGACTTACTCGTTTAAAATTTTGACTTTCAAGTTTTTCTCACCTCTAAACTACGGTACTTTAACTATTTTTTAACAGTTCATCATTAATTTTTTCCCCGCCTTTTCACCATGTCCTTCCTTCTAAACATCGTTTTATAATGCTTCGTGTGCGAGAAATGCTCCTGCTTTACTAATCTAACAGAAGCTACAACAGCTGACTGAGGCACCGCACATAGAAGCAAAATTTTCAAGCCAGTTCCTACAACACACCGGAATAAAGCTCAAGGTGTCATGTGAACCAGGTGACACAACCAAAAGAGTGACCTCATTATTTATTGCGCTCTTGACATCGAGTGATGGTCAGCACCATCGTCATAATTTGACTTGTTTGATTTCCCCCGCCCTTTTCTGATTCTCGATTTATAACAACTACGAACTTGTAACCCAAAACGACGGAATAAAAGTAAGTGTGCACACACATTTCATTGGTCTCGGCCGATAATTTAAAATATTGGCTCTTAAAATTCACTCATCGCTTCTTCAAGCATAAAGCATTGCACTGTGGCCAAGGACTGAACTTCACGAATTTCCAAAGGAAATTTAGCAAGCAAAGCATGAATACTTTCAGACCCATAGTTCACTAGAATAACCCAGAGAATGCAAAAGATTTAACACCTAACCAACAATCAAGTTCAGATTCGAAACAGGTCACATTCTGAACAGCCACAGCATACAAAGGAAAAGATTCCCAACCAACAATCAAGTCCAGAATAAACACAGGTCACATTCTGAACAGCCAGAACATGCAGAAGAACAGATTCCCAACCTACAACCAAGTCGAGATGTAACACAGGTCACATTCTGAACAGCCACAACATGCAGAGGAACAGATTCCCAACCAACAAGCAAGTCCAGCCAGGTCTCATATAAGGAAGTAGGGACTACAGACGCACCGTAGAACAAATGGTGAGGTCCCAGTGAGATGAGCTGCCTGATGCAGTGGGAGACCATTTGGGGTCCCACCACGGTGCCCTCAAACACGCACTCGCTGGTGAAGAAGTGCTCAGGCGCAAGCTCGAACAGATTCTCTGCACAAGGAAAAATGAAAAAGGAGAAACAACCCATTTCTACACAAAATTTATTATTCCGCCTGAGTGTTATTTCTACATCAAATGGATAGTGCCATCATAGTTTTGTTCCTACAATAAATTGGTCATCCCACACTACAGTTTTATTTCTATCCCAAATTGGTCAGACCAGAGTCATCCACATAGTGCTAGAGTTTTACACATAGACTAGTTTTTCATCATATAACAGGCACAAGTAATTAACATGCAAAACCTTTTTACCTTATTAGTAGTAAATACATTTTTCAAAATGATTCACTGTAAATTCAGTTATCTAATGTTGTAATAAGATAACTATTCTGTACACAATTTTTACACTGATGGAATTCATCATTTGCTTCTTTATATGTTTGGCATCTAAAGCCACTGAATTGACTTGAAGCCACGGGACCACAAAGGGGTCGCCACCTCAGCTGGCATGGACAAGTTCTAACACAAGGACTTAGCCTCCAATCAATTGCGTCAGTATCCCACAGTTATA
Organism: Platorchestia sp. MABIK; assembly: GCA_014220935.1. Taxonomy (NCBI): domain Eukaryota; kingdom Metazoa; phylum Arthropoda; class Malacostraca; order Amphipoda; family Talitridae; genus Platorchestia; species Platorchestia sp. MABIK. Next base: position 205,519 of record JACJUY010000379.1, read on the forward strand.
ATTGCGCATAATTTCAATTTACAACGATAAACTCAACAGAACATGAAATCTACCCTATTGCTGCTATATCTACTGCATGGTAGATAATATATATTCATACACTCAGCGCTAAGAGGGAACTCTGTGGTTATCAACAGGATTTTAGGACTCTAAAATTCTCAGGATTGTAGAGTTTTTCCGTATTTTCAAGCAAAAGCTCAACCTAAACAATATGGACAGTTCATACCCTTTTCACTTAGTAAATAGATAGCAAGCTCTTAATTACAAGTGCAGTTTCATTTTCCTTTGACATATTTCGTTTTTCTTTTGTGAAATCTTTCAACGACTGCCATTCACTGTTCTTTGATCTTTATCTCAGAGACAAAATGATTTTTGTTTTTGAACTGATGATGGAGCTGAACTGCGAAACATTTTGAGAGCAAGTATGATTAATGTCCTTAAAATTTATTTCATTTAAAGTTGCAACATTTTTGAGTAACATGAATCGAAAACGATGCTACTAGTGCACAAGCAGTCGATGAGAGACCAAAGTAAGCACATAATTTAGCACAAATAAAAACGTCAGTGCTTACTGTTGAGGACAGCATAGAGGAGGTTTTTGTGCCAGGCCCGGCGACTTTTGACCAGCAGCTTGTCCGTGCTCTTTTTGGCGAGGCGAAGCGGCACCTTTCTCACGCTCGGCACAGATTCTGGAAATTTAAATAAGTCTCCAAATCAACACAACAAGAAAAGGAGAGTTTTCATCAGAGTAGAAGAAACACGGTAGGGTCAAACAATTTTTTTTTTTGTCGACCGTATGGCAATGTAGATGTCATGACAATGACCCAATAACAGCACTCATATTACATCTGACAATTCTGCTAGCCCCAAACCTGGCACAGCTCTCGGCCCAAGGACATGTCGCAATGGTGACTTCATAAAGTTTGTTTGAAATAAAGCTGTTCTATTGGCTAGCCAAAAAAGGGGCCTTTTTCTCCTCCATAGAAATGACCCTACCTTGAAAACCTCTGCCGTGGTTTTTGTACAGGAGTCAGTACTTCTTATTTCTCATACGAGTTAGTATAACTTGAGATCGGCATAAATATAGATGTCAATTTTTATTTTTATTAGCGTTTACAATTTGTTTTAAGAATCGCCACTTATCATTTGTTACATGGATCAAAATTTGTTAATTGTTACTTGGTTCATAACTAATCGTTAGTTAAACATATCAGCATTTGTCATCCACAATAAGGGTGAGCGTTTCCGTTTCTTACATCGAGTAGGTGCAATCAATACCTGGTACATATATGGTCAAAAATGTATTTACAATACTTAAACAACAACGGCATCATAAGAAATGAAACGTCTTTTATGTGTTTCAGAATGTTGAAAGCAAATTTCATTGTAATACACAAATAATACAACCTGCAAGGTTACGACAAAAATAACCAATGAATGCTTCAAACAATATCTAAAACATCTATGAAATGAAGTTAGTACTAGAGTGACATGATTTTTTATTGCCAGTGCAGCATCTAACCATTTGGGATACTCACTTATATACGGTTCTTGGTTCGTTGCTGTCTTTATCTATTTATATCACTTTCAATTAAAATTTGCTTGATTACTTAGGTCCCTTTTCTGAATCTTTAGCTCTAATTCTAGTCACAGGCTCTCAATAGGATTTAGGTCTGATGATTGACTTGAATTATTTTTAAACCTTGAATAGTTATCCAATTCGTTTTCTTCTTAAAGCAGACCGATTGCCCTGTTAAGACGTCCCATAATTTTCATTTTCTTTCATTGAAACCACTGAGCAATGCCTTTGGCAGCATGTTTTGGATCGTTGCCTTGTTGCAATGCCCGTCCTCTGGGGAACTTCAAGTCTTCTACAGACTGGAAGATATAATTGTCTACAATCCTGCCACACATCTGAGCATTCCTTTCCCTCCAATAATATGAACTTCATCAGGAAATAAGCAATCCCATCCTTTTCCTTAAATGAAATCTATGATACAATTCTAAAAGATATGAATTATAAGATTTTTCATGACCTGTAATTTTAAAAAATAAGTCAGTTTTATAAAACGTTTCGGAGGCCAGCTCCATTTTCAGTTAACAGTCTGCAAAGTTCAAAATAAAGAACAAAATCAGTCTTTTCTATACAAAATCAATCTTTATGCTCATGTATTTTGTATAGAAAAGACTGATTTTGTTTTTCATTTTTAACTTTGCAGACTGTTAACTGAAGATGGAGCTGGTCTCCAAAACGTTTTATAGAACTGACTTAGTTTTTTAATTTATAGTTCCTGAAAAATCTTACTTAAATATGATTTCAAACATGCTGCTTTCTTCGCTTTTAAATTCCCAATGATCATTCACCTCAAGGAAAGGAACTTCCCTGATAGGAGATACATAAACATATGTAAGTAGAGCAAATAATTATAATGAGGAAGCATGCGAGAGGCGTACCTTCACAAGGCCAGTGAGAAGTGATGATGCCTTCAGGGACCTCCAAGTTGTTGAGGGTGCGGTGCATGCACGCAGCCTTGCGCACCTCACTGAAGCAAAACTCGTACCACATGCACTGATCTGCGTTCGCGAAATGCCAGTCAAGCGTTAATAAAAGTCCAGGAGTAGGCTAATTGTACAATGTTCGAAATGAAATACTAATAAATAATCCAAAATAGCAGGTATTTTGAAATTCAGATGATTAAAAAAAATCCCAACTGAGTGATAATTTAAAATGCAGAGTAGCTGAATTTTAACAGAGTAATCAATTCTATCGTAATGAACAGTGCTGTTCAATTGCATTAGATTCCTTGTTATAGTTCCATTTCTGTGCTCCGCAAACACTGAACACATGTCACCTAATTGAGTGCGTACTAATTTTATGTCAATTTGCATTTGGACAACATGAACATCAAATGAAAAACAACCAAGTGTTAAAAACTTGAAAGCTTGCTATATTTCCCCACAAGTTCATGACACGGGAAAAAGATGATGCAAAAATACAGAAAGGCCTTTTCTAATTACTTTACCCAAAACATACTCATTCAGGGGAAAAGACAAGTGATAATGAACAAATAAGTAAGCTAACTAATGGTTGATTACCACTAGTGATAAAAGAAACAAATTTACGTAGCTACAAACAATAGCTACCATCCAATACTAAGTCAAGTTTAGCTGTATGTCAAGAAAATCTGAACAAACTGAAACCAAGTTTTTGTGAACCAAGCCTCAATACCAACTCACAGGATACATGGGATTTGTGTGCTTTTTTCGCCTTGAAGATAGGAACCAGGTTCTTCAAAAAGGGTTTAGGCAATGGCACAGACCCAGCAGTGATCCGCAGTGTGCGAAATTTTTTAGCAGCATTAGCAGTTCCAAAAGACACCTCTCCCACGCTATCTGCTTTAGCTGTTGGGACTGCTTCAGATTTTAATTTTCCACTCACTGATTTCTCGCTAGTTTCGTGGTTGAATTTCATCTTGGCAATAAGCGCTAGCAGTAGAGAGCGTGGAGACGAGTGACTTTTATCAGCTTCTGGGGCTTTTTGCACATTTTCAGTCTTGCAATTTTTGGCAAAGTTCACTCTAAGACACGAAGTTAATTGCTTCTTCACATAAACTTTCCAGGCATAACGAGCAGGGAAAGGTCCCGAAAGTTCCTTTAAAATTGTATTGCACTCAAGCACTTCTTCAAATGTGCATTGTTCACGATCATCACCAAAAGAGTTGAGGTTTACCAAGAGGGTATTGATTGGCTTTCTGAGCTCAGAACAACTACGTGCATAAACCGAGTGCCAGTCTTGCGCAGCCCCAATGCAGACCGCGCCCTCTGGGTACGTGCCGGCAGGGTGACCAAGAAACACGCTGTTGTGCAGTGTGTTGTGATCAATTTGCATCAAAAAATCCAGCGTCTCTGAGAGAAAAACTCTCTGTGGAGCAAAAGGCGCAACACACACGGCGCTCTGGTTGGGCAAACATTTCCTTACGTGCACAATACGTTCGAGAATGGTTCTCACTCGTGATGACTCTTTTGGTTTGTTGGCCATTACAGAACCGTCGCTGGGCAAAGCAGTGACGAGGATGGGTTTTTTGCACTTCTTTTGTACACAAGTTTCCAGGAGACTTTGATCTCCCAAAGAAGTTACATCCAAAACAAAGATGAACAGTGTGTTTGACGGCCACTTGTAAGCTTTAGCCAGAAACTGGGAAGTCCAACATGGGTTGGAAAAATCAACCCCAGGTTCATAAGACACAGCCGAATTGTCTAGGTAGGAGCCTTTAATGGTCACATTGCCAGTAACAACTATCTGTTCATATTGCTTGAACTCTGAAGGTTGAGCAAAGATGCTCTCAAGTCTAGGGTAAGATTGAATGGAGGGCATGTCAAGAACACTTTTCAATTGCGACTTTGTCATGCCGTTTAAAGCTTGGAACCTGACAGATTCCAGCAGCGAGTTCCAGGCATTGAATAAAAACCACGAATGTTCGGGCAGAGTTTCACGCACTTTCCAGTCACAGGTGGTGTTGTTTGACTGATAAAGATCGAGTAGCTCAGGCGAGAGACTCACACTCTCCCACCGCTCGAGTACAACATTCATCATTGCATCAGCCAGACATTTCAATTGTGACAGTTGCGAGGCGAAGGTTGAGCGCTCGCACTCCCCCACATCCTCGGGTCCAAAGTCTACACCCAGCAAGTGTGCCGAGTGCTGATTGTCTACGGTCAGAGAAGCTTTAGCCTCCAGCAGGCAAAGCGGCATGAAAGGCATTGCGAGTACAGAGCTCGTTGTGGAGATGCGATTGTCAAAACGATCCAGCATTTTTTTCAAGTCCTCCACCAGCTGTGAAACAATGAATTGAAAAAGTTTTAGGAAAGAATGTACATAAAGAAATATTGTTATTTTATTTATATTAATAAGTAATTAAAAAATGTCATTTAATCCAGAACTTGGATATTTGCAAATTTTGATTAGTTCATAGGTAGTATAAAAAAACTATAATGAGAGTTCGGTATAATTTTCTTCATGTTATGCTTCTCCTAAGCATGTGAGAAGAATGCAATGTCCTGGTTTTCACAGGTGTATTGGCAGAATTTCAATACTAGTCTTTTTTATCACAACTCTGTACTTGCAGCTGAATAGAAAAACTCTTCTTCACAAGAAAAACAGTGATGCGGTCAATTGAAGCCCCAACGTATATACACAAAGCAACAGAGCATAAACAGACATCACCACTGAAATGATGCACACAACAGAACCACCTAACTCAACAGCTACTAGTGAATGAGCTTACACTGACATTTTTCTACTTAATTCATGGAGGGATCACAATTCACATCTTCTGCACCCACACCACACTACAGATTACCATGAAAACATGGTGAGTGAAAAAAAGGTACATAGCAAAACAAAAAATCCATTCCATTTCAATAAAAAGGAAAGCCTACCTAACTCACAACTCAGGACTCTGCATCTTCCCCTTGGGAGCATTAATTCCCATTGATACGGAAGTTTTAGAGAAGATATAGACTTTTTATTACGATTATTAAATTAAGATGAAATCTACAAATTTTAAGCAGATAGAAAAATGTTCGAATGAAAATCATTTACTTCAGTAAACTGTAAAACAAGTAACTGAAAACATTCAATCCATACAGATCTTTGCAAAATTATTCAGATTAAAATCCATCAAAAGCTATGTGAAAATCTCTAACTGTGTGAAATTTACATTTACTTTCAAAATCAGTCAACATAATGATTCTTAATATTAAAAATACTTCGGAAAATTCACATAAAAACTTGCATCCATAAGAGTAATTTTAATGCATCTAGCATCATCTCACTCACTTCATAATTTACTAGTGAAAGTATACCTAAAAAGGCACAATAAATTTCAATGCAAATATATCTTCAAGTCCAGTAGTTCTCAGGTTTAGTGTATTTTCTATGCAATAGCCTTAGCTCTAGTCAACAGATTAGATTATTTGTTAGGTTAAGCCTCACTAACCGCTACAAAAAAGCATTCCAAAGAGAGGAAGGCACCATTTAGTATGGAGATGAGGAAATTTGGAATCTATGCAGAAGAGGCATAGAAACAGTAAGTTGAGAAGGAAGTTGATGAAACAAGATAAAAGTTGAAGAAGAAAGTAGTAGGGGCTGAATAACAGGACAGCAGTGAACCAAAAAAAAGTGGTCCTTGACTTAACAAAAAAAAATGTTTATTTCAACAACAGAAGGCGTACCTAACTCTCAGCTCAGGCCCTCACACATTTTCCACCTGGAAGTGCTAATTTCCAAAGAAACAATAGTTGTAACCCCCTGAGGGGTAGCTCTAGTCAACAGCCCTTGATGCCTAACATCCAAGCAAGTTGCACACAAAGAAAAAGTAACAACAAGCAGAGAAAGTGTAAGAAAAATTTTAATTTGCTCTATTGATGTTTCTTAGTAAAACCAAACAGAAAAATATCCTCAAAAACTTCCATGGAAATGTTGAAGGTTCTTTTCTTTATATCAAGTTCTTATGAAAGAATTTTAAATCCCAAAAGCACCATTCCCAATTATTTAATTGGTAGTAAAACTCTACTTACCATGTTGGTTTGCTATTCGAATTGACAGATTCGTCATGACCATCCATCCCCTCATTTTGTGATAACATAGGGCATTTTTTGTAAACCCTTCTTTTAGTAATAACATAGATTAACATTCAAAATTCTCACAAGTTGTACAGTGATCATGATATGCTACAAGCACATATTTCCAGAATAAAAATATTCCCCAAAAATCAGTGATAGAAGTACCTGACCCAGAAAGAGACAGGTGGCCTCGTTATAAAAACCTAGCATGCCATAAAAAATCTTACCTCCTGAGGCTGAGCTGGCAGCGTGGCATGTGGATCAAGCAAAGCTAAGGTGGTTTGCCCAAAAGTTCTCCTGATGATGGCAGAGGCAAAGGACAGGATATTGGGCACAAGAACATAAAGCGTGTGGTCAGACAGATGCTTTTGCAGGACATCTTCAACGTGTGAGCTGCTCAACTTAGCTACACGACACACCTCGACCTGAAGGAAAAATTGTTCATCTCAGAAACGGATAGAAAAATAAATCCCCTGCCTCCTCAGCTCAATGCATTCTATGGTGTAATTGCCCTTAGAAGGTTTTATGAGCTATATCAGAGAAAACTTTGAGGTCTGGTGGATTAACAATCCCATTCTGCAGGAAGTGTTTGTTTGAAGAGAAAAAGTTTTTGGTCATGCAATAAAAATGTAAAAATTAACATTACAAAGATTGCCACAATACAAAATAAGTCAATTCAAAAGGTGACACTCAACACATTTATTGGCCAAATATATGTATTCATTGTTGAGAATAAGAAAGCCTTAAAAAATATTTTCATAACATTTCAAACCACACAATCTGAAGATCAAATTCAAGATGGAGTGCTCAATATTTTTACTCATGAAACATATAAATATGAGACAATTTCAGATCTTTTCTTTTCAAATTATTCTTAAAATTTGGAAGGACATTTAAAAATTTTAAAACCTAAATAATACACAAAATAAAAACCCAGCTTTCACTCTTCATACATTATTTCATAGTTGTAACTATTTTACTGCAACCTTACAATCATTTACAGCAACAAGCATTTGAGTTTCTATTAGTTTTCTACATTCTACCTCAGAAAGCACCAGTACAGAAGTTTAATTTCTTGTGTGCTAAAGTTGAACTAAACATTCTCATATTCTTATTCAGTCTTAAATTGGCTGCCTATTTCACTATGCAGAACTCTCTTGCACACACTAGAGGTGCTAAAAGGCATATTATGACAATCAAGCATCCATTCAAATACTACAAGCAACACAATTTTCTTGCATTTTAAAATTGCAATTTCAAATTAACGAGCCTCAACCACACCCAGCAATCAGTTATTTAATTTACCTTACCTAAGGCAATGAAAAAGAACTTTTTTCACAGATTGTACTGCAGCAAAATGCTAAAAAGTAACTAGACAAAAGTTCTGGAATGATAAAAACTTTCCTAAAATGAGACCACATCATGACTTTATGAACAATTACTAAGCTTCCACAAAAGTCAAGATAACCAACATCACAATAACAGATAATTAGATTATAGATTATTAGTCAGTTTAAGTCTCCCTATCCGCTACAAAGGCGATGCAAAGAGAGGAAGGAAAAAGGCACCATTTAGTATGGAGTTTAGGGAACGTGGAATCTATGCAGAAAGAGCATAGAAACAGTGAGTTGAGAAAGAAGTTCATGAAACAAGATCAAAGTTGAAGAAGAAAGTAGTAGGTGCTGAAAAACAGGACAGCAGTGAACCAAAAAAAAAGTGGTCCTTAACATAACAAAAACATTTTATCTCAACAAAAAAGAGGCCTACCTTTCAGCTCAGGCCCTCACATTTTCCCCCTGGGAGTGCTAATTCCCATAGATACAGTAGATGTATCCCCCTGAGGGGAGATCACAATAACATAATTTTATCATTTTAATGAGCATTCATAGCTGCCTTCCAACAAAAACTATGTCCTTTGCACTGAATCTATCCACTCACTCCTTCACTGTTGATGAAGCCTTCAAAGTTGGCAGAATGACCATCTTCTATGACCAGCACTACGTCAGAGAAGCGCTGCACTGCAGGTGGTCTGCTCCAAGGGTAAAAGTACACCAGAGAATATTTGAAACCTAAAAAGGACCACAACTTAAACAACTTAGTCACAACAACACAGCAGATCCACAAAACACAGTTAAAATTAGGAAGCACAAATCAGATCATAGTTTCCAAGTAAGCCATCAATGCCTCTTAAAAAACCGTATAAAATTAAAAGAAAAAACATGTGCTTTTTACAATAAATGCTGGAAGTAAAACTAAAATAATTGCTAAGCAGAACTAACCTTGTATACTTTGTAAAACTTTAGCAATAAAACATTACATGAATAAAATCCAACATCAAACAAAAGAATTCAGAAAACATTTTGACAATGAACTATTTCATCCGTCAAGGCTGGGGGATGAGCTTGGGAAGATTTCAGAACAGTCTTGAGTGTGATCTTCAGTTGATGACAGTCGCACTTCCTTGAAGTCTCCCATAGATGAAGCAAAGGCCAAGAAAACAACACACACTGAACAATTCTTTATTGGTGAAGGGCTCCTAATTTTATTAATTAGAGGGCTTCAAAGTTAATACTGCAGATAAACAAAAAGTTCTTTTTAATACCTTCTCCTAGTGAATTATTTCAAAACACTCAAAAATACTGAATGACAGCTGTTCCTCTACAAGATTTTAACACCATTTTACATTTGTGTAGCCCTAGAGTTCATGTATTCTACACCAGGTGAGCTTAGGGGCTTTTTTATTACAACCTCAGTAGCAGAGATGTTCAATAAATGCCCTCAGTGCAGAAAATAAAAACTCATAGTAGTCTTAAAGCATCACCAGCGGCTAATTCCTACTTTCCGGTAACTGCTTTGAATACGACATAGTCATACTGACTGCAACATTTACTCAGTACTTACGAGCCTGCAGCTCAGCCTACAGGCAGAACACTCCAAATCCCAAAACCGTTGACATCAATTAATCTTCTCTCGAACCATTCTAGAGGCGCAACGATTATAATCTGCTCACAGAGATTTTCTTTGACATGGCGAGCTAAACCGCCAAAAGCCAGAGATATCATCCCATCCACGTCTTGTCGTCCGTCCCGCATTCTGTCACCCCTACAAGGGATAACTTCTAGTAGGCCTGCTGGACGTTTCTCGAGACCTTCCCACACCACGTCGGTCTTCGTCCGCCCCTCCGCCTCACGGATAACTTCGGGCAAGCCTGCTAGACGCTTCTCGAGACTTTCTCACACCATGTCGGTCTTCGTCCGCCCCTTTGTCTTACGGGTGACTTTGGGCGAGCCTGCTGGACGCTTCTCAAAACCTTCTCACACCCCGGTCTTTGTCCGCCCCTTCGCCTGACAGATACTTCGGGCGAGCCTGCTGGACGCTTCTCAAGACCTTTCCACACCACGTCGGTCTTTGTCCGCCCCTCCGCCTCACGGATAACTTTGGGCGAGCCTACTGGACGCTTCTTAAGACTTTCTCACACCATGTCGGTCTTCTTCCGCCCCTTCCCCTTACGGGTGCCTTTGGGTGAGCCTGCTGAATGATTCTCGAAACCTTCTCACACCCCGGTCTTCGTCCGCTCCTCCACCTCATTGCCAACGTTCTAGAGGTTAGTTACCGGATAGCTTGGCATTAGCTAGCTGGTGATGCAAGAGTCAGCTATATTAAAACCTACAACATAACCCATGCTTGCCTGAGCCAAACCTATAAATTTAGCTATTTAGCAAACCTATAAACGTTTACTATTAGTGCGCCCTATAACTGTTACTATTAGAAAACCTATCCTATAACTGTTACTATTAGAAAACCTATAACCTTATCTCACCAGGCAACAGGAGATAGAGATTGGAGTTGAGGACCTGCGACCTTGTGGTCCTCTACAAAAGCGATGCCAACAAAATCGCGGCGTCCGGGAACTTCTGTATTACAAACTCAATACTCACCTGTTTGGTTGCATTTGGTGGCATTAAATTACTCCCAGATGCAAATCTTTTATTTACTACATTCCTTTCCCCAAAATCTTTCATTTGGTAAAACCAGTATGGGGAACGGAATTATTACAGGTTTGCTGATACAGACGGGGCTGGCTGGCTTGGACGATGGCTGGCACTAATTACCAATAACTCAAGTTTTACTGATAACTTTTGTTTCAACATGACGTCTAAATCTTCCTACCTGGTAACGATTACTAACCTCCTCAAAAACAGAGGGTCTGCCCGACCAAAAGTTTTAAAAATTGCGTCAAAGGTTTAGTCAGAGTTATTGACAACTAACAGAGAGCAGAAACAAGTACTTCTACAATGGCCGTGTTCCTTGGGGGGACAAAATTAAAACTCTTGATAAAAGCATACTAAATCTTTTCATTGAAACTAATATTCCAGAAGACGAGGTTAATAAAACCCTCAAGGACGCAGAGCCTTACGCTGACTCCCCTGAACACTGTGTTCTAAAGCTACAACAGAGCTTTGAACCTGCCCCAAGTAACCCTATTGGAGCTTCAGATGCGACAGCCTTCATGATCCCCAGGGTGAGCGACACTACTACATCTCTTCCCAAACTGCGGCTTCCTGAGGTACCGTTGCTTGTATTTTCTGACCCGCAGGTAGACAATCTAGAAAAATTCTTCTACAACTTAGAAAGCATTTTAGACAAGTATGCACTCTCAGGTTACGAAAAGTTACTAAAATGGCAGCTATCCGGGTCCCCTAAAGTTCTATTAGAATCATTAGATGTAACGGAGCAGTCCTACGAGGCTGCCAAATCTCTGCTTCAGAAAGCCTTTGGCTCAAGTCTAACTCAAAAGTATGATGTACTGAAAACACTGTTTGAGCTTAAGTTTCCAGTTGGAGCTGACCTGTACGTGTTTATTGATGACATGAAGTTAATCACTACCTCTTTTAAGAAGTTTGAAATCGACTCTACCGATGTCCTCCAGCATTTCTTTTTGATGGTAATGAAGGAAACTTATCAGAATCAAAGGATTCAAACCACTAACGTGAATAAACCGACTTTAAAACAAATTAACGAGCACCTCTTTGACGTTGCCGAGCATTACACCAAAATTTGCGCAGCTTCCAAAACTCAATTGGTCTTGACTAAAACCAAGGAATTATCCCTAAAGCCAAAACTGTTAAAATTATTATTCAATTATAAGTTGATAAATTCAAACAAGAAGTGCATTTTTATATTATCTTTCTAAAGAAGAGCCTTGTATTGTTTTCTACAAGAAATACTTTTGAAAATAGAATTTTCCAATATTTTCAACAGGACCTAACACAAACTTTGTAGGCTGACCTTTGAATACCTTGCATCTCAAAATTATACCATAAAAGATCAATTCATTATTCCTTAATTTTTTGTAACAGTACATGTAACATGATGTCATTGCTGCAGTGCCAATTCTAGGATCAGGTCTAGAGATTAAATAATCAAAGTCCTTTCTTTAAACACAAGGTACACGATTTAACAATAAGCTCAGCCCTGTAAAAAAATTCTAGTGGAGAATTGATTCAGTACAGGGAAAATTAAATCATTAAGTGAGGTCCTCTCTAAATGGAAAACTACAAAGGGTGGGTACATATATGAACACTAAGATCTAACAAGCATTCATAAATTTTCTTCAACCTATGAAAGATATAATGAATTATGTAGAATTCATCAATATTGGCACTTTCCCAAGATTTTCAGATTCCAGCTTTCAATTAAAGTGAAATTGAAAATACTTTTGGGCAAAAGCATGCTGTTATAAACCAAAGCAAAATCGGAAAAAATCTGTCAAAGTACAAAGCAAAATTTGAGGTAATCTGAGAAATTAAATTCAATGAACAAATCCATGTTTAATTCTACATACAAAGATGTTACACAGTAATTGTTACTCAATCTCATTATATTACCACTAAATGACCTTTTCAGACAGATCATTAATGCTTACTCATTACGATAACTATTCCACAAATATTCTTCAATTATAACAGTAAAATTTTTTACCAAGAAACAAAAGAAAGCCAACTTGGACACAAGCTTGAAAATTCAAACCATATGATGTACAATACCTGGCTAATAATGTAAAATTTATTAAAAAATAACTTGATTTTACCTGAGCACTGAAGAATGAATGTGATTCTGCAAAGGAAAAATAGTAAATTAGTATAGACTAATACAGAACTCCAATACAAATGGTAGCAATGATGCATTTTCTCAGTCACACTTTTTGAACATTCCAAGTAAAATTTTCATCCCCTTCAATATAAATTTACAAAAAATACACAATGATATAGCAAACCTTCAAACCCTCAAACATAATATACATAATCAACTGAAGGTTTGATTTATGGTACCTAGAGATTTTAGTTTCACAATTATTTAATATTCACTCCCACTAACTTTATTAATGAGCCACTGGTGTCTCCCTATTTTTGGAAACCAGTATCTTCTTCCCAGCAACAGGAAACTTCCAGTTTATAGCTCCTAGTGAAATAAATTTGCTGAAAATAAATTTCTCCCTCTAGAAAAATTTCATACATCTTTGAGTTACTTCAAGCCAACCTCATCACAATTAAGGTGTTTTCTAAGGAGGAAGGCACACTTTATGAGGGAATTAAGGATACAGGAAATCAATGCACAAGGTGTGCTCCTACACTCCTGTGAGAAGGGACAAGACGGAAAAAAGTTTAAAGACAACAGTTGAAAAAGAAAGTAATAAATGATTCAATTGTTTAGCTGTAAACCAAGAAATTATGGTCTGTAACACAACAAAAAGATACTATTTTAAATTCGAGATTCTAGAAACGGCTATCTAACAACCAGATTGGGACCTTACATTCTCTCCCTGGGAGGACTTATTTTCATAGATACAATAGTACTTCAATCAGGGGAAACAATTTTGTTTCTTTTCTTTTTTCTGGTTTGACTGTCTTAATTTAGCTTAGATATATGCCTAAGACACAAAAATTTTTGTGGAGATTGTACTAAATTTTTGCTGTATACCGTGGCTACAACATGTCTACAAGGCAGGTAATTACTTTGAACAATGACAAATGAAGAGTGCACACTTAGTGACACAACTATTCAATGAATGAATTACCCAAAAATGACAAGTATTAATCAGAATATTATTATTTAAAAAGTCCATTTAGTATTCAAAGTCAGCATGTAAATATTCTGGAACACTTTCAACAAAACTGTAACAAAGACATTCAAGGAACATCTCAGCAGATAAAACTAATACTTGTGACATACAAGGAGACTCCCATGGTGTCTACATAGTTAATTTTCTAAATAAATCATCACAAAGTGTAACCATACCTGAGAACTTTTTACATTTGTTGAAACTCTCTTCAGAAATCCTAGGAAGTCTTCAGCACTGATCAATTTGTTTTCATCCAGCAGAACAGGAAGATCATATCCAGAAGCACACAATTGACCACATGTCCAGTTATTGTATGCTTGAGTTGCTGAAGACAAAATGGTCTGGCAGCAATCCAAGTGTGCCTTGCTCTGGCAAGACAAGAGGAGGGTGATGCTTTCAGTCTTCATCCATATGCAACCCTAGTATACTCTATCTCAAAGTCACATCACACGTGACAAGGAACACTAACCAAGTCTCTAATACACACCTGTAGTACTTAAATATGCCGACAGTAAAAAATGATAAGCAGGTCATGCCAATTTGAAGGGCATCTCATCATTGAATCGCCTCAATCTTTTAAATCAACAAAACCTTTTAATTATTCAAGGTAATCAAAAAGTTCTGTCCGTTTTTGATTCGCCATTGAGAAAAGTTTAAATATATACGCAATGTGTATTCAATTGCTTCCAGATTTGGACAGCCAAAAGTAAGAACATCAGACCTATATAAAAACACACGCACCGCGCTTGGCCATCTGTTAATTAAGCCGGACAGCAGTGAAGAAGGATGAAAGTGTCTACAGATCTCGTTTGGGCCAGTTTGCTTTACAACTTCAGAGTGGGCTTCTCAGTAGCTGCATCAAGTCACCACATGTGTCAAGCATTTAGAGTCAGTGCTGTGAATTAACGTACTGCAAGGCGTTCATTTAAAAAATTCAAGTCGGGGGATTTGTAACTCCGTGATGAGCCTTGCAGTGGACAACCACAGGTCTTGAATAACAGAATCCTGAATGCGGCTATTGAACAAGACAATAGTCTAATGCGTAAACTTGCAAGCCAGTTCAACATCTCCAATGAAACAGACTTCCCCTGCACCGCCTAGGTAAGGTGTGAAACTGAGCGAGCAAACGCTGTTGGACGTTCACAGGAGATGATTGGTAGCCTGTACAACGCTGCTTTCTTGCCAACTGTACTTCATCCTTATTTTATCAAGTGCTTACCAGTGAAGAAAAGTAGGTTCTGTACAAAAATCCCAAGCATTCCAGACATTAGTCGTCACCTCAGGAAGCTGTCCCTCACACTGCAAGACAGCCTATGCACCCACACATATTTATGCTTTGGATCTGGTGGAGCCAGCACTGGTGAACTGTAAGGGTGCGCTTTTCCTCCTTGACAACGCCAGGCCGTATGCCGCGCGAGTGATCAGAGATACTATACAGCAACTTGGGTGGGAGACTTTGTGCCATCCACCTTCTTCACCAGACCTTGTGCCACACAATTACCACCTCACCTCTTCCCCTCCCTGGGTAATCATCTTTAAGGGAAATCCTTCACCAATGATGCAAACTTGCGCCAAGCCCTCAGAGGACTTCTTTGCATCCAAAACCCTCGAGTTTTACCGCATGGAGATAGAAGATGGAGACACATTTGGCAGAAGGTGCTGGATGCTGATTACTTTGAAGACTAAATATAAGTTAACCATATTGTGAAGCATTTTCTTTTTTTCTTTAAAAACGGACAGAACTATTTTGGTTACCTAGTAAGTTAGCACACCAAACACATGCAATATAATAAAACTAAAACATGCTCTTTATACTTTAGGTTTCATGAGTATAAATTGATCATTGAAGCAATAGTTCTAAATTAAAATTTAATTTACATCTTAAAATATTAGCATAGCACTAGTAATTAACAAATATCAAGAGCACACAGGAGAATTTTTCTCATAATCCATGTCAAATTATTGAAATTGGCAGCAGCGCTGATGATGGCAGATCTACGTATCAAGATGTTTGAGTCCATCACCATGACTTTACTGAACATCACAAGCACATAATGAATGAATAAAATTTTCAAATGCCCAATGAAATGGCACAAGGCACACGGCCAAACTTGTTCACAGATGAAAATAAATTTCACAACCAATAAGAAGTTGATACAAAAACGTGTGGGATTCCTCAAGTATCATTGGTGGCAGAATTGAGATCCTACATCATAATTTACAATCTGTCATCACTTGGGAAGCTGTGATAGCCACAAGATAATCTCTGCCAATTTTTGTATGTTTAAGGGCTAACCAAAACTTGCCATCATTCATTTTTCATTTTTGCAAAGCTGCTATCACTATGCACCAAAAAACATTGTCAATTTAACCATTGAGCCTTCAATACAAAACTCCCAAAAGCCCTGAATCAAACCTGGGTTTAGCTGAACCCAGGTTTGCTTGAGCAAGAATGAGCCACAAAACACTGAATCTCATCTTGTTTGAGAAAGAGTGAATGACCCACAAAGAGTCATGACCTTTAATCCTTAGAATTTCTTTTAATCAAAATAAAAATACCTAAGTTATTGATATAAGTGAAAATGAGAAAATAATGGAGAGGTAACGATTTTCATGGTTAATTAAACTATTGTCATAAGAAATCTCAACAGAGGTTAAACACAATTGAAAAATAACATTCATTGTGCCCCTACAAATAACTCCCTAACTTACCATTTCTCCCATGTTCTGATCTAGGAAGCTATGGCTTTCATTATTTTCAATTTTTTGAGTCACAGGCAAAAACAATACATCACTGTTAGCAGTAGAAGTCAATATATTGCTCCAGAGATCACATGCTGAAGAAATTACAGATATGCCAACATGCTCCTTCAATGATGCATTATTCATTTCTTCACAAAGGATCTCATTCTGAGCTGTTTTCAACCTCCGAATTTCTTGAATGTACTGCTTTAATATTGAATGGACTCCTCCAGCAACAACATAAAGGCAGTCTTCTGAAGCAGATGTGCCCTTTCCCAAGATTGAGCAGAAAACGTCAGGGAAGGTCATGTTTTCCTCTGCAATCACTTCAACATCTGGGAAGTCTTCAAAAGCTTGCTCATGGATGTCAGGGTAGAGCTGAAGATCAACGATGAGTTTGATCTTGGTCTGATGTCGATGACGGCCTAACAGACTCTGTAAAGACAGCAAAACTTTTCAGTTTGTTGAAAAAATGTATGTATATAGCGACCAGGCCATAGATGTTCATTTGCACTAAAACTGCAATTACTGTACACCAAAAGGCTCACAAAACAAGACTGTACAAGTTTAATGGCTACAGAAGATAAACAATGGTAACAAACAAGATACAAACTGTTAAGATAATAATAGTGATCGAGGCCTTGAAATCTAAAATAACACATACAGCAAAATTAACTTAAAATTATGGTAACATACAAATAGCTCATAAATTTAATTTAGGCATTACCCAACACCAAGGGGAAAAAGTTCTAAAAGCAACAGTAAGAACCACATTGGGTAGTTGGTGCCTACAAATACTGCTACTCTCCCAGAAAATTAAAAACTATTTTGAACCTAGAAAAAAAACTGCATTTTATTTTTAATCAAATGACAAAAAAAGACGTAAACTTCAAACATCTTTAAAAGCTAAGATACAATTACATTTTCTACAAATAGATATTTATATTTAAATTTGCTTTTAAAATAAAGTTAAAGACAAATTACTCTCTAAGAGTGTTACATGGGATTTCCGATGTTTTGGATGAATGATATGACTTTTAAATTGGACCGTGATCATCACAGATGTTGGAGACAATTTCTCTACTGGTTGACATAAATGAAATTGTGAGAGTGTCCCTACTTAGCCAGGCAACTACTATATGCTTTTCCCTCTTCCAACTTAGCTACCACAATAATTTTGAGTTGACGTCTACTTTTTTACTGGTTTCTTAGCCAAACATTAATACTGAAAAATTTTGCTGTGAATAACTGCTTTCACGAGTGATTAGTAGTTAACAATAAAAATTTTGCTCCTTTTTTCTTGTGCTGAATTTACTACTGTTGCCTCATATTTGAGCACAGCTTTCTGCTGCACACTACCAGCCAATTCTTTTTTTTCAAAGTGGCATCAATAGTTGCTTTGCATATTGGTTGGAACAAAAAATCTTCCAAGATAGATTTTCCAGATCCTTGATATTGATTTTCACTGCATTACTGAAGAATAGGGTGTCTTTTGTCTTCCTATATTGCAGGCTTTCCACCCCTGGAGCTTGATATTTGCTAAGACAACAGAGTGCATTGAACACATTCAAAGTTTTGAGATTTTTCTGAAGTAGGAAACTTTCTTTGAAAGAATGCTAGTGTATAGTTTTGTTCCCCTTTCCTCAAAAATAAAACCATCTTTTACAGTGCAAATTATTTATTTCATTTTTTTTACTAACTATCTCATGATCTCTTCCCATTACATTTCAGTACTTGCTAATATTTACATTAATTTCTATCTAAACCTACTTTTCAGTGTCTGCTGGTAAACATTCATTTCATGATGAAACATCACTACATAGATTTCAGCGCTAATGAATACTCTCTAACAAATGTAGCTAGTCCAAATTTTAATCTTAATCACCTAAAAGAACCCAGTCATTGCTCAACTCCAGCAGCATGGTATAAATATGGTATAGTTCTTCTGTACACTGAAGTCTAGCTTCAAAGAAAATTTTGTTCTCAGGGGGATACAACTATTGTATCTATGGGAATTAGCACTCCCAGAGAGAAAATGTGTAAGGGCCCAAACTGAATGTGAAGTAGGCCTTCTTATTATTGAAACAAAATGTTTTTTGTTGTATTAAGGACCACTTTTTTTGGTACACTGCTGTCCTGTTTTTCAGCACCTACTACTTTCTTCTTCAACTTTCATCTTGTTTCATAAACTTCTTTTTCCACTTACTGTTTCTATGCACCTTCTGCATAGATTCCACATTACCTAAACTCCATACTAAATGATTCCTTTCTTTTTCCTCTCTTCGGAACACTTTTTTTGCAGTTTCGGGGGTTTAACCTAATATCTCAGCTAATATTATCTAATCGAACTTTCACATTAATTTCAGAGTGAAAATCTTTACTAAATTTCACAGACCATTTTTGAATTAGACCCAGATTAATTCTTATCTTAGCCCCCACCTGACATGCCTGACTAGATCCCACTACCCCTTCATATTAAAGTTCACAAACACTCCTTGTCTTGGCAAAGCCCCACAAGATATTCCATTGTCAAGTAGATTGATAATGTCTTAGTTTATACATTGTATGCTTCACTGGATATTACAAGATGTGTTTGTTGAAAAAATTTCTGGGGAGACCCAACTAGACCACATGTGGTTAGACCCCTATATGGCATTGTGCACCTTATCGTTCTTTACCTTCCTTATATTTGTTCTTTAGCTAAGCTTCTAAAGAGATCTACAGCTAAGCTTCACCAGATGTTCACAGATATGTTTCACTCAGAATTTTTTATCCTTTCTTGAATATTTCAAGCCATGCCTCACTGGACAATCCTAGTTTAGCTTTGTTTGACAAACCTGAGTATTCTCATGTTAATTCACTAGATATCCTGCATTAAGCTTGAATGTTTGTTCTTGGTTGTTGCAAAGGACACAAATTGCTCAACCTCAAACTTTTTATACCCCACACTATCTTCATTTATAGCTCAACATAACACTCACGGCAAGACCTCGCATAACATTGGTGGCAAGGCTCCACATAAAATTCATGGCAAGGTCCCATTTAATATCCACAGCTAGGCCCCACATAACACTCGTGGCTATGGTCTTATCCTGGCTAGGTTGTGTAGAATATTTCAATCTAAGCCTCAATACATTTGTGGCAAATATTACTCAAAATTAATAGCTATATCCTTATAGGATCCTCCTACTAGTGGTTAGTGCTCTAATACTCAAATACTCTCCCTCTATAATTCATCTTAGGCCTTAAATCAAATTTTTAAATTACCCTACACATATGAAAAATTATCTCACACAGATGAAAATAAAGCATATTTCAGATGAGAAAATTAAAGTTTGTGATACACTATTCAACTTATAAGAACACTCTCAGTATAACATCTGACAATCAAAGAATAACATCTCATATTAGCCTTTACTACCTATCCTAATACATCTACTCGTTATTTGAGTGATATGTAAATCAAAATGAAACAAGGTTGTGCAAAAATTGTATTTCCCCAAATAGATACATCCTATTTGAATTTTCTTTGAAGTGCTTCAAATACTACAAAAATTAAAATAATTTTTGAAATTAATCATGCTAATTTACACAGCATCACAGCAGTGAATATTAAAAATTTTTTACTGCTAAAATTAAGAACAAGGTAATAATTAAGTTCAAGTTTGATATGGCTTTTAAATATACTTAAAAATAATAACACAAATACTATAAGCTTCCAAAATAAACAATATTTAACATAGTTTGAAAAATTTCATCCCTAAATCATATTAAAATAAAAACTTACCAGGAAGTTTCCATTTACTTAGTACAGGATTAATTCTGAAATTTTTAAATCAAAGCTAAAAAGTAAAGTAGTCCCTGCTAAGAATACCAATTCCCACAGATACAACAGATACTCTTCTAGAAGGAAAACAGGATTGTAAATTTTTTTATTATATACCATTTGAAGACAATAATTTTTTAAAAAGGTAACCATTTAAAACTTTCACACATCAGAATATTTTCCATCTTACTTACACCCACCATGTAATATTTTTAATTTGAAAAGCAATAACTCCACTCACACTAGATATGAAATACCAACGTACTCAAGCACACATATTTTGGCAGAGGAAGTTAAGATCATATTGCGTATTTAGCTTGCGTCATTAATTCCATAAAGAGGAGCAAGTAGCTGTTGAGTTGAAGCTACAACCTCATAAAGCAATTGAGAGAAAATATTTTCACATTAAGCTCTCCAGCCATTCATAGCTAGTAAATTTTCTACACATAATTGCCAAGAATGGATTGTTATGAAAAATAGAGAGGATTTTCACAAAATGAATCTGCAAAACAATAAATAAAACATTTGTGTAATATTCATTGAAATTAGTGAGAGTATATCAATGCATTTGTACAATAAATTAATGCAACCAAAATTAAACCTGAATACTTCCCAAGCCATTGGCAACACCTCTGTAGATTGCTTTTGATACAACAAAACTCTATAAAATCTTATTAAAGCATGCTACTTTCAACACCACCACCACTTGCTTCACTGCTGTACTGTCAAGAGATTACCTTGTAAGTATAATACTGAAGATAAAGGTTGAAACCTATTCACTTTACTACTACCACACGCACTTGTTTATTCCATGTTTTTATTTGAATTTCCCAGATCAGCTCTTGGTAGAGATATTTATGAAACAAAACTATAATAGTAAAAAATTTCAAAAACTTCATTCACACAGACAGGAAAACTTGCATCAAATTCACAATTATTCAATGAAAGAAATTTAAAATTAAGATGAAATACAATACGCAAAACTTGATCAAATACTTTTGAGCTTGTACTCCCAAACTTATAACTATTTTACTGCAATCAAAAAGATAAGGATAAACAAATGAAAAGTCATTATAATAAAAACCAAGCTTGGATTACAACTCATTAGTGACATGCCAATTCTGAGAAAAATTGAAAATTTAGGCATCACAGGAAAAGAAAAATTCAACATTTTTTAAATGACCAAAAAAAAATGAATTCCAAGAATGCTATAGTGAAACCATTTTCAAGAGACGTGATGGCTGGCTAATGAGGGATGGTTCAGTTTTGAAATTAACTATTTCAAAATATGAAAATCTTAAGTAAAGCACCTCCTCATTCAGCTGTTGAGAACCATGCAACTTCTCATGAATGATACTCAATTGTAGTCAATTGGCAATACTTTGACATATATCAAATATTTTTCATTTTAGAATTTCTACCATTGGTTTGATTGGTACAGAAAACATCTTTCAACAAACAGCCAAGTTTATACCTTTAACGCACAAGTGGACTCTACGGTCCTCTTTCGAAAATAGCCTCAATATATTTTATTTCTCATTAAATTAGTTCCCTAATGTGTTCTTTGGAGTTCACTGCCAAGTGGCAGTTCTTTCCTCATCCTGATATCAGCGATTACCTGATGCCGGCGCCAGTTTAGTGACAGTGGTTGTGATAACCGTAATATGAGTACAAAAATGCAGACGTTAAAGGGTTAAATAAAATTGCATCATGATATTCTTAAGGGTTTTCTCCTTACATGCCCTCACATTTGGAAAAGTTCATTTTGTTCTTCCTGTGAGACACATTTGTCCTAATTTTCTCTAAGACTTTGCGCACTAGACTCATGATGGGTAGTAGCCAAAACATTCCTTCATAACAATCACCTGTCATTCATTTATGATAGCCTATTGCCTTGCATAAGACTATAAAACCTCATACCTAATTTGCTGACTATCAACTGGACAGTTGAACAACTGTTGTCCAAAATTGTCACTAAATAAAATTTATTACCTTCATTACTCAAAGACATGGTAAATTTTTATACAATTGAATAATTATGCTTCCCTTCAGTGTAGATATAGAAGAACTTAATGTCATATTGAACAATCAATAGGCACTGTTTGAAATGGAAGACAGGCATTCAAAATGTAATTCCCTTGAATCATTCTAATCAATATATTTCTACTTTACTAGAAAATGAGAGCATTGAGATTGTTAAATACATTACCAGTTTGTGCATCAGATGAAACTGAGGAAGCTCCCATGAGCGACAAGATGCACTGCAGTCCAGCAATGTTGCAGGAGGCAAGTTTGCCAGCACCTAAAGAATATCATAGATACAGCAAACTCAACTTGACAATGTAAAAACACAACATTGATACTAATGAACCCATGGAATATGGTCACATTTGAATCAAGAATCAATATTTACCATCTTGAAGCAGGCCTACAACTTCCAGTTCTTGAATCACATAAAATACAAAAAAAATTATTTTTATCACACACTCACAATAAATTTAAAAACTTAAGTCTATTTGAAACTAGTTGTTATCAAGGTTCAATAACTTGCAAATCAGTTTTGAATGTTTCAATAAAAACTTTCTTACCACAGAGTATAAGTGAGGTGCTGAGTCCAGACAACCACAACTTTTATGGCTGTTCAGGATTTTGGGATTAGCTAAAAGAAACTCATCCTTTAAAAGCTCCAGGCAAATTTTTATGCTGGGCACTACAAACTGCTCCGAGATGATTCTAAATACTTGACAATGAACTGCATCAGCAAATACCACTTTTCCATTGACAGAAACAACACCATTGTCTCCACTCTTCAAAACTTTTCCTGCAGAAGTCAACTTGTGGAACATTTCCTTTTCAGAAGGCAGTACACCAGGGTGGGACAAAATTTCAAGTGCTTTACTTTCCATTGGCCTCTCACATGCCATGAGATTCAGGGCATACACTAGAGGATGATTCACATTATCGGCACTTTCAGCTACTGCAAGAAGTTTCTGTTTCATTTCACGCAGTTTGGAATACTGCAAAAAAATGAGAAAGAATTAAAAATTGAGTGAGAAATAATATCCTATTTGCAAATCATTGAAAAACAGGCAAGCAACAAAACAAGGTATGAAATTTCAACCAGTATAACATTTGAGCAAAAGTTTCATATACATTGAAAAAGCAGATGTATTGAAAGATTGGATTTTATGTTAGTTTAAGCCTCCCTAACTGCTACAAAAAAAGAGCCCATCAAAGAGAAGAAGGAGGAAGGCACTATTTAGTATGGAGGTAAGGGAATGCGGAATCTAAGCAGAAGAGGCATTGAAACAGTAAGTTGAGAAAGAAGTTCATGAAATAAGATGAAAATTTAAGAAGAAAGTCAGAGGTGCTGAAAAACAGGACAGCAGTGAACCAAAACAAGGTGCTCCTAAACATAACAAAAAAAAACATTTTATTTCAACAAAAAGAAGGCCTACCTAACTATCAGCTTGGGCCCTTGCACATTTTCCCTCTGGGAGTGCTAATTCCCATAGATATAATAGTTGTTTCCCCCTGAAGGGCAGAAACATTAAATATCTGTCAAACAATTTTTCAAAATCCCAAAACCAACAACTACTTACAATTTGATACTTGAGTAGAAATATTTCTCGTGCAAGAGCAGGGCTGCAGCTGTGGTGGAAGGCCTTACCATCGGTTTCTAAAAATTCCTGGAAAAAAAAGTTTTCCAAGATGTCCTAGAGCCATGCTGAAGTACAAACCCATTACAACATCCTTTGTAGGCCAAAATTTTCATTTCTCAGTTTACAACAGAGAGTACTAGCAATTCATTATCATGAATGGTCATGAAACACTGTAAGAATGCTAGCACTAAGCTTTACAGGCCTATTGGTCATATGAATGGGCAAACTAGTTACAAATATTACATGTTAGGACACATGCATATTTCAAATTATCACCCACACTAGATTTTTTGAGGAAAAAATTTTATTCTACATCATAAATAATTGATTCATGGACTCAATTCAATTATTAATTTATTTATTGTTTTTGACCCGAGTATGATCAGTATAATAAATAAAGAAGCTAATATAGCATCAATAAAATCATACTTTTCTATGCAATAGAATCAATTACATTCCTAACTTACCACAGATGGAAATTTTGCATCCTTATCATCCAAGATGTCAAGATCACATTTATGAGAATCTTCAGCAAGGTGCAATTTGAAGTTGGTGAAACTGTCATATGCATTTCCATCAGAATCATCTTCAAATGCTTCATGGTTATACTCCACATTTCCATCATGATTAGTTGGTTTACAAATGTCCACAGATGCATCATTTTCTTCTTGGTTAAATTGATCACTGTGTAGGCTAGTGCAATCAACAAATTTCTTTGCATTAATATTTAAAGATGGCTTAGTGTCACCATCATCAAGAAAATTTTCAGTCTTCACAGTAGTAAGTGGTAAAAAAGATCTTTCACCAACATTCCCTTGTTCACTTCTACTCTTATCACCATCTTTCAAGTTGAATTCATCATTTCCAATAATTCGTTTTTGAGTAAAATCAAATGAATTAGTATTGAGTACATAATCAGATTCTTCTTCAGTAATGCTTGAAGCAGAGCTTCCAGGTATTGGAAGATCCTCAGACAACTCTTGCTTACACTCAACCTCTTCAGTAACTTCACTTTCTTCATCACCAACTTCAGGAGTAGAGCATGACCAGTCGCTTTGATTCTGCACAAATTGGGCGGTGCAAAACTTTTGTTGTGACAACAAAGGTGAGGTCATTGAACTGGATGGTACAACAAGTGATTTTCCTTCATCACCAACATCCTCAGACTCTGATATATCTTTCAAACTGGCAGAATTTTCTGTAGATGTTTTTTCTTTGTCATTTTCAATAAAGTAGTCACTGTCATTTACTGATAATGCAAGAGAAACATCTAACTGAGACTCAGCTTCTGAAATATAATTTTTTTCATTGTTTTCTTTAGGGTTCAAAAGAGGCTCTGTAATTCCTACCATAGAAAG
Organism: Platorchestia sp. MABIK; assembly: GCA_014220935.1. NCBI lineage: Eukaryota > Metazoa > Arthropoda > Malacostraca > Amphipoda > Talitridae > Platorchestia > Platorchestia sp. MABIK. The sequence continues at coordinate 230,854 of JACJUY010000379.1, forward strand.
ATCATTATCACGAGGAATGAATTTTGCAACTTTATTATTTTTAATTGAAGAACTGTGAGCAATGCCATGAACTGAGCTTTCCTGACTCAAGCACGTTCCTTTGTTATTATCTTCATTGCATTTGGGTTCTGTTGAAATCTGATCCTCACAAGTGACTTTTTCTGTTTTCAATTCAGCTCTATCAGGCGATCCAGGCTCATTAATGACTCCATCAACTAACTCAAATGAGTCTCCAAATCTGTCACTCTCACAGACTTCACCACTCCAAGTTGGCTTTATGACACTCTTAGAAGGAGTGGAAGGCAATGACTCATATTCATGTTTCACTTCAGGGCTTCCTCCACTCCATGATGAGTCAGTTGACTGAGAGCAAACCAAAGATTCAGTTTCAAGGCCTTTAGTTTTAGATCCACTCTTTCGAGATGATCTCTCAATAAATGGGTTTGATGCACCAGCTAAACACTTGGACACATTTTTAGCACCACACTTTTTCACTTTAGGCTTAGCCTTTGCCACTTTAGAAGCACTCCTGGTCCTCATTTTGAGAAATTTTTCACTTTATGGTAACATTATCAAATACTACTTAGTAATTTTTAATGTACTGACACGAAAGTTTATCTTGAAATTCAACCAGAAACAGCATATGAAGACTTCAAAACACCTGTAAAATGTTGAAGAAGTTGAGATTACTTCATAAGTATAACAGATTTGAAATACCCACACTAAATTCTCAGCATATAAATACAACAAATACTTGTTTAAAAAATTTTAAGTCAAACTTATGGAAATAACTGCCACAGAGTTAAATGTTAACACACTTCAATAAAGCATTGTATGCTGTTTATGCCACACACATTTTTGGTCCATGCTTCAACAACTTCCTACCTATACTCATGTACGGGAATTAAAAACTTCATACAACATGATGTAACTACATTTAGTGAGTAAATTTTGCTAGCAATCATTGACAAATTAATTTTTATAGATGTTTTACTTCAAGTTTTTTTAAATAAAACCAAAGTACAATAAAAAAAAAGTATGAATGAGTCTTCTCTGAGAAAATAATGAGCAATCATAATTAATTCAACTTTGATTTAATGTGAGTTTAAGCCTTCCTGACAGCAAAAATGGCATTCCAAAGAGAGGAAAAAAGATGGTACCATTTAGCATGGATATTAAGAAAATGTGGAATCTATGTCCATGATGCATAGAAATCAAAAGTTAAGAGAGAAGTTCTTGAAACAAGATTAGAGTTGAAAAAAAGTAGTAGATGCTGAAAAACAGGACAGCAGGAAACTGAAAAAAGGTGTTCTATTACAAATTTAAAAAAAACAACACTATTTTAATCAGAGGAAGGCCTACCTAACTCTTAGCTCAGGACCTCATACTTATCCCTTGAGAGTGCTAATTCCCAAAAATACAATAGTTATATCCCTCTGAGGGGATTAATTCAACTTCAATCCTGATTTGAATTGTATAGGTTTTTATTTATTTTAACATGTTGACAATGATTGCACAGGTCATAAAGTTGATTTGGTTAGGCTTTAAAAAAAAAGACTGAGAAAATTGACATACCTGCTTGATTAAGTTTTCATCCTTTGTAAGAAATGTACAAAATATAAGTGCTCAATAATATTTTATTTTATTACAAAATTCATTCAAAAAGAGTTAGCAAAATAGTTTGAAATGGTATTCATTTACATTAGTGCCTACATGAACAATTAACCTAGTGGTACACATTCATCCCACTCCATAGTTAATGTGTTAAGACATGTAATCATCTTGTGGAAGCACATGATGATTCATATTTCTATCAAGTTTAACTAACAAGCAATAAGGCTTTGATATGCAGTATTATTTTTAAAAACTATTTCATCATCCTGTTTATGCAAGAAGAAGCATTGATTCAATAAGGATGATGACATGCAAAGCAATATTTATTTTATATAAAAGAAATGCGAAGCAGCAGCCATCAACATAGGTTACACGTAAATAAATTCTTGTAGACATATTCTGACTTTATTAAAAATTGATGGCTCAACATTCTTCTAAGCAATTATACTGGGGAAAAGTTCAGAGGCTAGTCCAAAAACTGTTGTTAAAAAATGATGTATAAACATTTAGAGCAAAATTTCAAAAATTTTAGGTTTATCTAGGCAGAACAAGAAATTACAAAGATACCTAAACTGAATTCTAGCAGTTTTTATGTAACACTTTTTAATGTAAATATTTAATTTCAACGTAAAAAATATAAGTTTTATATTACTAGGAAAATCTATAGCAAATAAGAATAAGCTGGAATGGTACAGTAACTGCCAAAAATGAACCTATGATTAAACTCCAAGGGAAAAAATATAATAATAAAATGGGTTAATGTTAAGGAGATGCTACTAATCAAATTTTAAAACTTTTTTGCCTGTAGCATGGGAATTACATAAAAATAAACAACTTTTCTTCAATGAACTTTTTGGGGCAAATGAGTATTTAACAAGTTATAGTAGTAAATTACTTATCACAACTCCAGTGTTTGAAGCGGAAAGAAATTGTTCTGAAGAAAAAACTTCAATGGACTCTGCCTTCCGACGCACTCGAATGATTGAGCGCATTCCAGCCATCAAAGACGAAAATTAACATACCGCTCTAACTCGTTGAACTCATTTGACCCAAAAAGTACATGGAAGAAAAGTTGTAGTTTTCAATGTACTTACCATGATTCAAGAAACAAAAATTCAAAAAATTATTAGTAGCTGTTTATTCAAGCGCATTTCAGCCATCAAATACAAAAATTTGTGTACGGCTATAACTTGTTAAATGCTCATTTGCTCCGAAAAGTGCATAGAAGAAAAGTCGTTTATTTTGATGTAATAACCATGATACAGGCAATAAAAATTTCTAAAATCAATTAGTAGCAGCTCCTTAACATTTACCATATGTTACGATACGAGGCTAGGCCTGTCGGCCTCTCGTTACCGATTTAGGGATTTCAACCTCCATAGTCTTAGGGGAAGGGAAATTAAAGATAGAAGTACACAGGAGGAGAATGGATGACAGAAAA
>JACJUY010000380.1:0-19504 GCA_014220935.1 Platorchestia sp. MABIK
CAGCCACACCTGCTCACCACAGCCACACCTCTCACCGCAGCCACACCTGCTCACCACAGCCACACCTGCTCACCACAGCCACACCTGCTCACCACTATCGCAGCAGGTCTCAGCATTTCGAAAGTTACTCATATAATTTTGAGGAAAAATTCAACCGAAATCTTCCACGTTGCGCAGACGCGAGAACTGCGCTCTGCTGCATTCTCTGAAAATTTAATGGCCGCCGTTCCTTAATTCTCTTCTTTCTCGAAAACTTCTTCTTTTCTTGAAAACTAAAGCTGCGTCAGCGATTTCTCTGGAGCCAAGTGTCTCTTGATCACGTATCTCTCCCTTAATATAATGAGAACCCAATAACAAGAACAGAGGCAGTTCCTTTGAACGAATTTCCTTATAACTTGAAAATTAGAAAGCTCCTGTGTGGTGATTAAAAGTTTGAATTAGGAGAAATAAGGTGCCTTTCCTGAAATTATTACTCCTAAGCTCTTGTTTATGAACGGAAAGTTTCGAATTCTACGTTCTACTTTGTGTACTAGACCAAACTTTTTCCAAAATTTGATTTGTAAGAAATTCTTCATGATTAGGTTGCCAGACTAAACTTATTCAAGTTTAGAATTCAACACGTTTCTTAGTAGCAACATATTTCCTGACAAATGGTGAGTAATTTTCTACAGAAATCAGGAAAGCACCATGGATAAGCAAACAAAATGAGCATTCCGAAACTTTATCTTCACTATACCACGCCATCAGAAAATATGGACACTGAAATTTCATCTTCACTTTTTCGTAATCAGAAAAAATGAGCATGCCGAACTTTTATCTTCACTTCTTCATAATCAGAAAATGAGCATGCGGAAATTTCCGTTTCACCACTACGCGATTAGAACAGATTCATGAGTATTTTCAAAAAATTGTACCAGGCCCAAGGAAACGAAACTTTCAGATTTTTTCGTCGCAGGATGGAGCCTAATATCCTTATGTCATTTAGCCTAGTTTTTGTCTTCAACAGCCGGCGTTTGATTACTTCAATAATGGTCTTGGGAACCAGAAGCAACAAAAAAGCTCAAATGAGCGTCAAAACGGAGGAAAGAAAAACTATTCGTGACAATGATATTGCCATGAAAGCTGTCCAGTTTGTGCTCATAAAAGCTTTGCGCGTTGTTGAATTTTGCGGAACTTCATGAAATTGTAGGACATTAACGTCAATTCGATTTTAAAGCATACTATATATTGCATTGACGATGCTTGGGTATGAAAGTTCAAGAAAATTTCTCACAATCTATGACTGAATGTAAACTAAAAATTAAAGAAAACGTGAAAATGCAAACGGTACTTCAAAAATTTAAGCAAAAATTAAAGAAGCAGAAATAAAACTGTGTGAAATCACTGAAAAGAACAAGGATTTAGCCTGAATAAGTAAGACAACGTCAGTTCCACGAGCAAGAACAGAATTTCCACCAAGTCTTAACATGGGGAGGAAAAAACTTCCCTAGGATACCTAACTAACGCAAAACCAACAATTTATTTTCAAAGCTGGAATCCTTCATGCTTTTGCTTGCGCAAAAGTGGTCATCCTTGATTGATGATTGTAGTTTTAGAGCAAAATGTTCATACGAGTTGGCAAGATTGGCTTCGAAGTATACTATAAGGCGAATTCTTTGTGAATCGCATCCGATCCTACTTTTGATCACTTTCTGTGCTCCCAAAACAACGATAAAATTCTAAAGTCTTTTAATAATTTTATTGCTTCTGAAACGCAAGCATAAATGAGTCTTTCCAGAATGTGGTCGAAAATTTAAAAGTCTCTGGTAAATATCCCAAATTAATAACGAAAAAATAATTCATTTTTTCTGTCAAACACATTCCTTCAATTTATACGAACGGAGCGTGAATTCATTCACCCATTTTACAACCAGGTACAACCACATTGTACAACCATTGCACAACAATGTTGTAAAATTCATCCTGCGTCTGACAACATGGCAAATTCTGAAAGATACAAAGCGATTTTCTTTTCGATTTTCGAAAAATTACATCAAAAAAATGACCCACATGAAAAATTGCATCAAAATTTTACACATCCGAATTTTTAAGAGATGAAATGAAAAATTGCATCTGGGGCAAGTAAACGCCTTATAACTGCGGAAAACTTTATCTACAACTCAGTTTATATGAACTGATTTAAAGTCTTCAGAATGATGTCTCTAGCAGGCTGAACTCGAACGAATTGATAGTGAGCAGATGAAAATGTTTACGTTATTTTCAATGCCATACTCATACCAAGTTTCTTTCCTGAACCCATCAAAACACTTTTCTTTAATTTCCATATTTACAAATTTCATCAGCATTCTAAGCGATTTTTGACCTCATTTGCGTCGGAAACTAGCCAGCTGTGTGCTCTACATCTCCGTGAAATTTTTTCTGCGCATTCAGAACATTTTCTCTGTTTAATAATTTCAAATTGAGCTTCTCGTAATTAATATTCAGTCATTTCCAGATTTATCACTTACAGAAAGCATATTTTCCCGTCGCTATTCAATTTACTCTCTGTTTTTTCTTAACTTCATTTAATGCTTCATAAATAACACTTCTTTTCATTTATTTCAAGTCCTCTGCACATAATCGCTTACAGAATATTGTTTATTTTCGTCGATATATATACACGGTATGCTCACCTACCTTACTCTAGCCCCTTGTCAATAATCCCTCCCCAAACACATTCACCAGATCTAAAACTTTTGTAATTATGCATCGGACTATAGCGCCCTGCTGTTGAGAATATAATCATGAATACTCGTTTCTGGGAATATTTCTTTCGTAGACACAAATGAGGTTTCAAAATTTGTGCCATCATTGCAAGGCTCTATTTGTAAAAATGCAGGGCATAAAATTTTCCGCCTTGAAATACTCACAGAGAATTCATTTTTCGAGCATTTTGCAACCCATTGCTATTGAAGCACACAAATAAAAACCTTGTCTGTCATTCAGCGAGGAAGCATCGTCGTTTTCCCAGGCGCATCTGCAGTGAAGAAGCGAAGCAATCAAATTAATGGCAAACGACAAGAAGGAATCCCGAAGATCCTTTTGAAATGAAAAGTACTTTGTTTGTCTGACGACATGCACTCACAAAATTCCACAGCCCAAGATGGCGACGGAGGAGATTTTTTCTCCATTTGCCATGCATGGCCCTAACGAATGCTAGGAAAATGGAAGACAGAACGCCGATGGAAGGAAATCTTAGCTTTTTGAGAACCATTTTTCGGTCTTATGTATTTTCCCCAAGAAATCTGTACACTAGGTTGCAGTTTCGAATTCTGCTTATGAGAAAAATTGAGTAAATTGGTACTTGTGGCATGCAGGACGTGTAACGTCTCCTAAAATTTCCAGTCACTAATAGAAGCAAGCCTATGTTTTTAATAAAGAACAAAAATACGGGAGTTGAGGAACCTCACACCATAAGATCACCAGGCAGAGCGTTGTTTAAGAATGCTATTAAGAATAAAAAATTATCAAACTTTAATGAATCTCCAAAAACTTGTTGACGCTATGTTTGATACGCTGAACTACACGAAAAGATAGTGTACTTCAGAGTAAAAGAACAAACTGAAGTTCTTGTGTGTTCAATTCAGAACAACATCAGTTAACGGTGTATCAATAAGAAAAAAATCTACTTTTTGCATACTTTTCAGGAAAATATCTAGGAATGATAATCAGAGAAAAAATTTCGTATACGTACTTTCTTCCTGCAAAATTTATTTCTTACCCCTGTCGGAAATCAAAAATGATAACCGAATGCTTTACATTAGACTTTGGTGATTCAGTATGCTCCAAAGTCGTTTTAATTTTTTTGAATTTAATTGATCAATGTATGCAGTTCACAAGCGAACAAAAATAAAAAAGTAACGTACCTCGATGAGCATGTCATTAAATCGTTCTGCTCTGACATCACGAAGAATTTATGTTCGACGTACATCAGCGACTTTTTCAGTAGAAAATTTCCCTAAGCAATGCATTGTAAAGGAAATAACTCGAGAAAAGCAACACGTGTCAGCAACACTGAAAACTGCAACGCATTTCAATGGCGCCAATGACAGTCTGCTTTGACGAGGATGAAAAGCATTAACATCAGCTGTCCTAGACCCAGGGTATAATTGACAGTCTCTAGCGCAAAGATTCTCAACCAGGGGTAAATTTACAATAGGGTGCAAAAATTATACTGTATAATCGGGGGGTAAATAATTAAATAATAAGGGGGTAAATTAAATAATTTATGAAATATTTCAATTAAATTTAATTTTGTAAAATGAGATAGCGAGAATGCAAAGAAGGTGTGTGTGTATTTTGTATGGGAGTAGGGGGCAAATGGAGAAATACATAATGCCGATGGGGGTCTTTGATGGTGCAAAGGTTGAAAAAATGGCTGCTCTGGAGCGACGGAAATTCATGCTCAAAGAAAGTTAATCCCAAATCTAAGCATTGGAAGCACGTTTGATTCGCTTCACTTTGGATTGAGTTTGATCTGAAAAAAGATATACTGCGTTTTGATGGCATGTGAGTTGTGTTGTCATGCAAATCTCTGTAGGACTTGGTCGATGAAAAGAGACTTTGAAATGACTGAGACTATGAAATGCCATGACGAAGTTGGAAATATCTTGAATTCTGCCCCAAAATTTAAGCGAAAAGTTGATCTGTGAAGGGATGAATGCTAAATACCATTTCGTCTTGACGGTGGGAATCATCACAGCGAGGAAAAGAGAGACAGTTACGCGGCGTAAAAGTTGTGTAAATTTAAAATATGGTTTGGCATAATCTGTGACTGCGCTGCAATCAAAAAAGTCGAAATTTTCATCCCCAAAAGACGCACGACAAAGTCAGACAAAAACTCGGAGGTAGTGATTTAGGTCCCCTTACTTCTAGAAGAAAGTAAAATCTCCTTGTTTGAATTGACAAATTATCTCTGCGAAGAAATTATTTTCCCCATCGAACCTTCGATTTGCAGTATCTCCAGCTTATAAATCATTGGTGAATCGTAAAATTAAAAACAAGCATTTCACGAAGTCTTTACTAGACTTTTGTAAATTTTTAGGCCGTTTCACTGGTGAAACATTTTAATTAGGATATAAACTTTAGTCGCTAATTTTATTCACTATCTAAAGATAATTTAGGAAATTAACTTCACTTGGTTTCATTTGAGAGCTGCAGATATATCAGTTAAACAAATGTAAATAGTTTACCAAAAGATTGAAAAATAATTCGGCATATTCACTTTACTAGTTAGATTCGCTCGCTACCTTAAAACAATTTAGGTCTGTGAAGCTTATAGTTAATTTAGTTGGTAATCTGAAGATGGGGACAGAATTAGATCATTGGACTAAATTGCCTCATTTTTCACCAACTCTTCATGTGGGAGAATTTCAATTCGTAATTCGTATCAATTACGATAAAATCAATTATTAAATATATACGTATGTACAACAAATGTAAAGAAATATTAAATATTCCAAATAAATTACTTAGGACAAGAATTTCTAACACTATTCGCTATGTTTTCTCTCACACAAAATTAAATAAGTATTTGCCATCTCTCCAATTTTTGCATTGTTTCAGTACTGTACGCATCTCCTGCTTTACATTTTGGCTTGGCTGGGTTTGGTAATGAGTTATTGAATTCAAAAAACGACTTTACGTTTCCTATACATCGAATCCTTTCCAATAAGTGGAAGTTATATAATTGAGCTACGTTATTTTAACTTGTACGCTAAAATCTTCATTGAAGAATGACATTGAAATAATCCGAATAGTACTCATAAATACCGGTACAGATTTGAGTAATACACTAAGTAGTACACATGCGTACCACAACGCAGTAAACGTATTGAAGAAATGAAAAAATTTGAATTCAAGTCTTTTTAAAAGATCTTCTACGTCAGATATCTCCCCCGAGACTTCATCGGTTATTAATTTCACAGTTTGCATAATATTATTTTTGCAATTTTAAAATCGCTGCAGCAACATTTTCTGCAAGCTATAATGTATTACGGGTCTCTGTAATCCAAGCGTAATCCAGCACTTCTTTCCTGTTTAACTTTGATCAAAAATGTCGAAGTCTTGGGGAAAATGTTGTTCAGAATGCAGTGAAGCTCTCATTTTTTGAGCTCGAAGTAAATTTGTGTTAAATAGCCAAGTTATTAGAGGAACACTGCCTAAAATAAACCACCAGATTTTACCTGTCCTTTCACCAAGTCTTCACTGGCTAAAAAATAAGAGTATGATCATATTTTCAGATCACCGCGTTCCGATCGTGAATAGAAATATCTAATTTGTTATGGAATCATTTGCATTTATACATACATTCGAGTACAACATTGCTGGGGGAACTTTATTAACAAGCTTTATTAACAAGCTTGGCTTTTTCGCTGCTTCATCGACATAAAACAGTTCACGTTCGCGCGTGTGTGTGCCAGCATTTAAACTCAATCCACTTTTGAATGCCACACTTTCGTCGAAGCGAATGAGTGTTTTAAATCGACCAAATATTTGGACTCAGCGCAGCACGAGAGTGAAGCCGTAGGGGGAAATAGACACGTGTGGCAAAATTTCAGAGACAACGTTAGAAATAAAACCAATAAAAGCTCTTGCAGCAGACACATGTTCTCAATTCTCTATGCTGTCCGCCCTCGTATTTACAGACGAGATGAAACGCGCATGAAGGCAAAATTCCTTCGACAATGTTTAAAATGGAATCATGTAAAGGTCTCGCGACACACACACACACTGCTTCTCGACGCCACTAGCTTTCGTAGTTACAGTGAAGACGCGATGATCTTACGTCAAAGACTACAAGATGACTACACTAGAACCAAGACACCCGATGTCGGTGAAGACGCGATGCTCTTTCGTCAGAGAGAACATGATGAGTAGCCTAGATGCAGGCGACCAAGAAACTCGATGTCATTGAAGACGCAATGATCTTACGTCAGAGAGAATACGATGAGTACCTACATATAAGCAAGCGACCAAGAAACTCGATGTCGGTCAGCAAACAAAACATCGCAGACCGTCCAGACGAGCCTCTCGTGGCTCCGGAGCAGACGGCTCTCCATGATGCGGTGCTTCGAATAAATGAATAGCAACTAAACAGCTCAGTCGTTGCTTAGAAAATGGGCTCCACAGAACCCACTGGGCGAATGTGTGAACTTGGTGGGAGCTTCAAATTAGAGTTTCACTTGTAATTTCACCAATTGGAACCCGAATAAATGCTTTGGTGAGTTAGTCTGTGTTGGGTGAAAATAGAATTTTATTTGTGGTAGCATTTTGAGTCACTGGTAACTTCAAATTATTGAGTTAATGTTACTGAATTATTAATTAATGAGTTATTGCTATTGGATTCTTAATTGTTGAGTTATTGCTATTGGGCTCCTAATTATTGAATTATTAGTCATTGGTGACTGAACGTGAGTCAGCGGGGATTCACTGGCGAGTTTTCAATCTTTTGTGAAGTCCTTAGATCTAAAATTAAATGAAAGGGGATTTCATCAAGTGATAGGGTATTTAAAAAGGCAATGGGGTATTTAATCAGGCGATTATGGAATTTTATCAGATGATGATGTAATTAATCAAGTGATGTGGCATTTAATTAGCTGATGTGGCATTTTATCAGATGATATGGTATTTGATCAAGTGATGTGGTATTTATTCAGGTGATGTGGGATTTAATCCGGTAATATGGAATTCTGTTCAATAAATGTTTGAATTTTTTAATTAGGTAAAATGATTTGAAGAATTTGAAGAAGAATTCTTTAACCGAAAATGAGGAATGAATATTTCAATATACAGTACATAAACATTTCCTGTTCCATATCTTAGTAAATGCTGTGATGAAAATAATTTATGACTAATAAGCATTGTGAGTTAATCAAAACATAAATAACTCATCCTCATTTTTTTCATTTTCATAAAAACTGCTTTCAATATTGGTCTCAGAGACATGGCCATTATTTAATGTTGATTGATAAAATTGATAGTGATAGTGATAGTGAACATTTCCTTGATAGAGATGCAAAATTCTTAATGTGGTTTTCAATGTTCTTATTAAACAATAGTATTTGTGTTGATAAGCCTTCAGTTACATTAACGTTATTTAAAACCATGGCTATCCCATTTTACTGTTTCATTGTTTTCCATTAATTGTTGAAGTGAATTGACTTTAGACTCTCGTAAAGCTACGTAACTTACACAATCTCAACGAGAGTAACCGATAAAAAGAAAACTAAACAAAAAACGGTTACCCAATTTCAAAATAATTCACATTATCGAAGCAGTCCAGATTGTAGCGTGAGTTTTCCTACATTACGTTCAACAGAATATTCATTCTATTGTAAACTTAGCTTGTCAAATGCAACTACTGCGACCATTCAAATTGTTTAAAAATCCCGTATCAGGAACCTAATGTAATGCACCGCACGCAAAGGCATAAATAATTAGAAAATCCCCATCTGGAACTCGACCTGATTCGCCGCACGCAATGTCATCTGCAGGACACACTAGACTCACACTTACACACAGACGAATAAAACGAACATAATGACTCAGTTTTAGTTTTACAGTTCTCTTTTCGTTTTATTCTTTTCACTTTAGTTTTCTTATTACGAAAACCATGTTTTACAGAATAACTTTGTTTTTTGTACATCAATTGTCTTTTCTTTTCATTCTTTTCACTTAAATTCTTTTGTGGCGAGAACCATGTTCTACAGAATAATTTAATTTTGTGTGCTACAATTCATTTTTCTTTTCAATCTTTTTACCTACTAAATTCTTTTGATTACGAGCATCATGTTGTGTATAAAGGCACGCCGACAAGAGTTGCACTCAACGATGTTGCTGCAGCAAAGCAGGCGCACAAGCAGGGCGTGCGATTACAGTCTTCTCGTAAGCAGATGAGGTTGCCTGCTATATAGACATAAGCATGCTCTGCCTCTCCGTGATATCAGCGAGCGATGCGGAGAGTGAAAAACACGCATTCTTGCACTAGCAACAGGAAATATTTCACGATACGATGTCAAGTTACCTCAGAGTCGTCTCGAAATGGAATTTTTTACACAGAACATTGTATTGTTGATGTGATTAGTAAAATGATTTACAAATTGAGGAAATGAAAAGTGTTTGTCTGCTCCGTGAGAAATTCGCTCCAAGCGTTCTTGAACTATTGGCACTAATTTGCCTTATCTAATCGAATCTACCCTGGGATGTACTGAATGTCCGTTTGTTTTATTTGTGTTTGTTTTTGGAGGATTCAAGGAGTGAAAAATGAAGAGGGATTGAGTTTTAGATCAAAAACACTTTCACTATACACATTCATCTGTTTAAGTTGTCGAAAAAGAATTATAGTCTCTGAATCTTTACCACCCTGATTAAAGGATTCAATGCAAATGCAAATTAAGAAAATTCAAAGAAACAAGGGCTTAGTTGTCATTTTCAACATCTGAAGTACACTTCACGACTCCAATGTCATTTTGATATGAGTTTCAGAACAGACTCGCTAAAAAGGAATACTTGTTGAAGTGACTGCTGGAAGAGAGGAGTAAACAAGATACAAAAAAGATAATCCCCTTCAATCATTTAATTCCCACGTCTCTATTTTTTCATCAAAAATATACCGACCGTAAGTTCATCATCAAAGCTGAAAGTTTTGTTCAAGAAATCCAACAATTTTTCGCAAAAATTTTCATTTAGTAATGAATGAAAGACGACGAACCGAAAATTTTGAAAAATGAGATGACCTCATTGAAGTTCAAACATAGCTTGAAGTTTTCTTCAAGCCGAGCATGATCGCGATGATCAGCATTTTTAAATAAAGGGAATTCTCCGTAATGAAGGACTTTAATAAGACGATCAAGGACCTTGGCACTTTGACCAGGATGGAATGGAGGTTGAGACGTCGTGTGATGACGGATGTGTCAATTTCGGGACCAGGCTTTGTTTTAAAGGAAAGGATGTTTGATTTCAATCAAGCCTGAAATATTTCATCTTGAACATTGGTTTTTCAAATACCTTAAAAGCAACATCAGAACGCAGTGATGTTTTCCTCGGTCAATCTGGTACCCATTTCCGACATCTGGGTAAAGTGAGGAATTATGGTTGAGTTAAACCCTTTTCCCAACGAGGAGAATCACCGGGCGACAATACCGGGATTCGAACTGCCGACCCTTCTCGTGAACGGCGCGCGCTCTCAACCATTCAACCATGGTGACCACAGTAAGTGAACCGGCATCTTGCTGTGCGATAACTGAAGTAGTACGAAAGTTAATAGATTGATGCAAAAGAAAATTCTACAATTTTACACAATTATCTAAGTTTTACTAGAACTCATCGACGGTTTTTTCAAAAAATTCGTCCATATTGTTTTATACTGTCATACATACAATCATTGAAATTACAAAAAATTATCGATCACTTTTCGAAAAAATTGTAATTGTGAGCAGTGATTAAAGTTTTACAATATTTTTTCGAACTGTGCTGATGAAAATTTTTACAATTTCATGATATTACTAAAGTGTTACAAAAATTAATCTATTTCTTGTAAGAAATTTTGATAATGTGGTAAAATGATAAAAATTGTACATAAATTCTTTCATTTTTTTGAATGCAGAAAATTTCTTGTTGGTTCTGCATTAAACTAAGGAAATGGGTCAGTTTCTCATCAGTAATTCAGAAATTAAGAACAAATTACCTAGTTGAAATTCTAGTTTAAACTGCAGGAACACGCATGCTATGCCAAAATTTGAATCATCGCCTTTCATTTTTATCATCAAGTAATGATAAAGTTTTCATATATGGATCAAGTAATGATAAGTTTTCATGTAATGATCACGTATGGATAATTTTTCATAAAATGTTCAAGTAATGATCATTTCAGGTTGAATGATCAAATACATATCTTGGTAAGGAAAAGAATGAGCACTCTCTAGTTTACCTATCTTTCTCTCGTTTGATCAAGTTTCACAATTCATGAAAAACTTATGTTGTGGACAAGTTTACATTGGTTTGAAACGTCCCAAGTTAATCTTAATTTCAAGATTAACTAACTAATTTTTTTACTATCGCGCGTCTGATAATCTTTGAATAAAAAGTAAAGCTCAATTATATCACCTCAATTATGTGACAACCATGAAAAATGAAATTCAGTTACATAATACGATTAGAAAATGATCATTTAAAGCCTACACAAAATTCCGGAATATTTTCATCATCGCTAATTGCCCCTTCATATAATATTCCTTCCTTCACAAAAGTCTTGAACTTCTTTGTTGCTCAGCATTGCGTTAAACAAAGACCCATTTTTCAGGGTGCGTTTCCATAAGTTCGCTCATTGCCCTCAGTTTTGACTGCCAGCAGTGCTAACTGGAATAATAAACTACGCTCCTTCGGACTTCCCTCTTTTAACTTCCGACATTGACATTTTATTTTCACTGAGAAATGAAGATCGCATTTTGGATGGCAGGTCGATTTTTTATTCGTTGGGTGAGCTGTATTTTCTCACTTCTTGAATTTAATTCGATTGCTCCAAGAATCGAGGACTCTCACGAAAAAATACGTGAAAATCTAATAAGAAAAACTTCTTCAATTTAGGCTAATGATGCTGGCAGCTCGTCTAAACTCAGTGATGTCATAGGAACTTGAAATAAGACAATGCCTTATGTATTTCTTTTTGGCTGCCTACAAAAAAGATAAATTGAAAATCTCCTTAACAATTTTTGCAGGGTTAAAGAAACCGCTTGAGAGCGTGAACCTACTGATGCCTCCTGCTTTAAACCGGCGATATATTTCAGTGATTCAAAGTTTCTAAGACCTTATTCCTCATCTGGAATCGAATCCGCAAACTAAAATTCCCCCAAGTAGGAATGTCATTCTTGCAATCAGCTAAGATCTATCATCTTAATTTAACCTCAACGTCCATGAAAATTCGAAAACACATTTTCGCCGTACCTCAAAAGTGTTGTATTTCATTTTATTTTTCTGTTAGACATTAACGAACATATGGGTAACAGGGAGCAGTCCATTTGAGTGGCACGGTTAAAGGAATTCCTGTTGAATCAATTTGAGAAACTGAGAAAAAAAAGAATTGTCTTGTCGTCTCAGTGTTATTTGTTTAGCAGTGTGGACGCCTCTCTCTCTCTATTTATATACAGTATATTTAAATTCATCTCTTTCTCTCTCTCACTTTCTCCCTCACGTTCAAAGCGTTTCATCAGCGTAACACTGTAAGGAAGTTTCTCTTATTGGCACAAGAATAAGCCTTTTCGAATAAGCCTTTTCGCCGCACAACAGAAAGCCTTTTGAATAGTTAATTTTAGCGACTGTTGCAAAGAGTTTTATTCAATCTAAGAAAAACTTTTGGCTGTGCGTTTCTGAAATGAAATTCAAAAGATGACTATTCTGCAATTGTCTAGATTTGAAGACAGAACCTCCTACACTACATGTGTATTTTTAAAATGGTGCTTTTGATGAAACGACCTTATTTTCCGATGATCGATTATACTTCGATATTTCAACATACGCATAATCACCCTAACGTATTATTATTATATCCCTAGTTTAATCGCCTACTACCATATTATATGGTGCGTTTGAATATACATATCAGCTACCTAATAACACGGCATTCTTTATTATCATATGGCGTTACACGGTACCCTTGATTGTACTGCTGCACTACAAGATAATTTTGAATATAATACGGTGTTACATGATGCTTCTCGTTGTACCATGGTATTACATGCTTCTTTGGCTCATACCCCGCTATTACATGTCACTCTTTTAAATAGTTCACTATTAAATGATAATAATTATTGTGCTGTGAAATTAAACATTACTGTTATTTATAGTTCAGTGTTAGGTGATAATCTTAATTATGCCGTTATTATAAGTTACTTATTATTATGTAGTGGCACTGTATAGCACTATAGATTCTTTCGCGAGATTGCATCAATGAACATTTTACATCTCATTATATCACACTACGATAACTGTTTCAATAGTAATGTTTTTGATCCCGTCTGACATGAAGAGACGTAGTGAAGTGGTTGCGACTAGGCAGTCTGACTACGTAGGTTAGCCTAGGGAGTGTGACTGTACAACACTCTAATTCGAGTCAGACTGTTGGATCTGACTAAATGAGAGTAAAGAGTATAATTAGATCGAATATTTGGATAGGTTACTCTAAGTCGATTGCTATTGTTTTCTTTAATGACTATCAATCCTTTCGTACTCGTACTTTTCGTTTTTGTTTTTTTTTTAATTTGTGGTTCTTTTAATTTTTATCTTCATGCAGTACAGCAGCGATATTTTTCATAAATATTAGGTATGAGACGGAGCTAAACTCTGAGGCTAACAAACGAAAAGTAGCGGTTATTTTCGCTTTCAAAATGATTGTAGCCATTCACCTGGTGGCGTTTTTGTTAAACCACAAACGTTTCATTGATTTTAGCATTCGTTTTTGAAAAGTCTGAAGACCTCAGTTGTTTCTAAGAAGTATCACGTACATCAGGACGAGCTATGTTCAACCAAGAGCTACTTCTGTTGCGCGAGTATCATTTTCTCATGCAATTCTTTCAATTAGAGTTGCCTCGTATGTAAATAATAGCATATTCATTCAAGTACTAACGCGTAGCAAAGCAACTGTTGGCTGGCGTGTAGAAATTAAATACAGCATGAAACTATGTGTTGGAATTCACGGCGTCGTTTCTAATCCCCAACGCGCCGAGCTTACAAAATGAAACCTGTTTTAGCATTGCCAAGTTTAATGAACTGAAAGCTTTTTTATGGGTGCTTTGAGGCCCGCTGTGTCATCCTTGCTAGTTTGTATTCACTTTACAGCCTCGAGCAAAAGTATGTCGGTGACATAAAACTTGCTGGGTACTCGAGCTCCGCATTGTTTAGGAGGGACCAAAACATCGCAGAACGGAGCCCAGCAAAGAGGCTTTTGCCCGTGCCATACCTGGCTGATTATTTTCAGTGTCGGCCCCTAAACCACGGGTAAGGGGCCTACTGTCTACAGAGGGTCATCTTCGTGTCCGTTACGCGCGCTGGTTTTTGGGAACCCGCGCGAAAAATGGAGTTGTGGTTGAAAAATACGCGACCTCAACAAAGCTTTATGTCTCTGGTCTTGATGGACAGGTTAGGAGTAAAAATACCTGGAGTTTTTATCGAGGGACGCGTGAAAAATTAGGCTCTGCAGAACGGCTTTCTCAAGTTTTTAAAATGTAGAAGACTTGGAGGAATCTGTGTAAAAAATTTTGTGGTTTGGTGGAATAAAAATACTTATAAGCTTCATTCAACTCCGTTCTTCAATGACACTTTTTAGTGCAATATAATTTCGACTTTTATTTTTCTTTCAGAATTTGGAATTTGTTCAGGTATCCCATTGGGATTTTCATTTTTGGAGAAAATTTACGCATTGAAGATTAGGAGAAAATCTGTATTTAATTAATCCTTGAGGAAATAAAATATATTACCATTACGTGGCTGCTCGACTTTCCTATCAATAAATTGGAGTTCGTGATACGATACCACAAGAGGGCGTTGAAAATTTTGACAATTTTCAGAATTTGACTTTATTGCAATGAAAATTTTGAAATTTTATTGATTCATCAGCTTCTGTTGACCAAACACGCTTCACCGTTATAGATTCTGAGGACATGGAATTTTCTTTTTAAATAGAATATCTGTAAAAAATTGGGTAATGACGGAAAAATCACAAAAATCTTATATTTAAACACTTGGATAGAAAATTTATTGTTATCAAAGCTTTTTGAACAGGTGAATGAGTATGAACACGTAATTCAATAACGCTCGCCAAAGGCAAAAGACAACTTCCGAAAATTATCATAGAATTTAAAGTAGAAGATGAAAGTATCAGTTATAGCTATAGTTTAAACACTTTTCGTTTCATGATTTAAAAAATTTCATTCGTCGATACTGGCAGACATTCTGTTGGCTTTTATATTTGCCGAACGTATCATTAAAATTTCAAAGTAATCAATTATTCAAGATGCTCCATTACAAAGCTATTAAGATGTGTTGTATTTCGTTAGAGTGGGAAAAGAAAGTAAAGAACTGACCCTCTTGGATACTACGATCGACCAGTGTATTCATCACCTTCAACGCACAATGTTCGGTAAGTGTTGGCGATATACCACCACGCAAACCGAGCGCGATTCAAATCATGCGTGCTTCAAATTTCAGGCTAATCCAAATTAGAGCACGCCTGAGTTATTCCTCATTAAAACAATTTTCAAAAAACACTCCTATAAGCGCTTTGTAAACATGGAAAACACACGATATCCTTAAACAACGCGGGAACAGAATTTGATCCATCGTAATCTGTTCGTTCATGTTTCCAACGCATGTTTAGTATAAAGCCCCATTCCAAGAATCTTTCTTTGTATATATATGGCAACCGCGATCGACCAACATATTCATAAACTTCAACACACAATGTTCAGTGGGTTAAGGCGATATACCACCACAATATGAATATATATATTGTATACAGCGACTGGTATTGATAATGTGTATATATATATATATATTACGTATATATAGTATTAGACACATATATATAAGAATTTAGCCCCTCTTTTTCTCTGTGTTCACCTTGTCGCAACTTGAAAAGACTCCCAGCTCAAAAAGCACAGCTCTGTGCGAGCCACTCCAACCAAGCGACGCAAAAACTGGTCTCGTAATCTTCTTGCGTTTTGAATCACTGCAACTTTTTCGTGAGGTGCAAAATTGCTGCGAACTTTGCTTTATGAAGCACTAAACTGTACTTAAGTCTACACTCCAAAGACTTTGTGAGAGCAGCTAAATTTGCAACTTTAGTTGGGCAAAAGTGACGCCGAGATCTCAAAGTGTCGGAAATTTGACACCGGAAAACAAATGTCCCTGAGACGCAGAGAGATATTCCATAAGAAATAGTATTAAGGTTTTTGAGAGCTTGAATGACTTGTGGAGATGACCGTAAAAAGGAGGGACGTGCACTTTGGTTGAGATGAGTAATACTAATTTTAGTCAAATTATATGTTCTTCGCTTGGAAGCAACAGTTGAACCTTATTCATCTGGCGCAATAACCGCTTCGAACGAAGAATGAATAAATGTAACTTGGAAATAAACAAACTAGATGCAATAAAAAAGAAGAAATGCATCGAACAAATATTGAACCGATAAATGACTGCTGCTCTCAATTTGAAGTATTCTCAGCTAAAATCCGATGCTCTGCAGAAGATGCATTTAAAAAGTTTTTCGTTCATCACATCCCTCATACGCTCATAGCTTTTTTTAAGAAAAAATTTTTAAAAGGAATGATGAACGAATGATCAAATCAAAATACGGTAGACACATCTCATGTAATGAAGATTAGTCTCATCATGCATAATGAATATTAGAATGAACAAATGAACAAATCAAGATACGACAGATGCATCATATATGATGAAGATTAGTTTCTTCATGCATAATGAATATTAGAATGAACAAATGAACAAATCAAGATACGACAGATGCATCATATATAATGAAGATTAGTCTCATCATGCATAATGAATATTAGAATGAACAAATGAACAAATCAAGATGCGACAGACACATCACATATAATGAAGCTCAGTTTCACATGAAATCAAAAATACCAACACAAACATTAAGAAAGCTGTGTGTGCAAAACTTAATTGCTTGAATTTCTAATTTTCATTATATGAGCAACTGCTCTCTGTGTGAAAAGTTATCAGAAATATGCAGCGTTTCGTTCACATCTTTGAATAATAAAAATTCAAATTGAAGAAACTCACATCATCTTCACACTGTGTGCCATGAGTCATTTTCTTGATTTAAGTAGAGATCATATGTAGATCATTCACCAAGTGAATAAAAAAATAGCATGAGTCTTTGATCACTAAAAATTATCACTATTCATGTAATTTATCTGAAACAAAAGCCCCAAAACCAAAAAAGAATTCGCAGATTTTTTTTAATTCTGTTGCATCAAGTCAAAACTGAAAGTGTGTCAACAACGGTTTAACTTCTTTGATAGATTTAATACGGCAGCTTTTTGCCTCCTTGTTTTTCAAGCGCATTTACTGCCGTATTATTTTCATTCAAATCCACTTTTGAGTTGCTGGTGTTCTCAAAATATCTTCAACCCGTTAATATCTAACTAACCTACTTATATTAATCAATTTATATTTACATCATATAAATTTTTATATATTTTGGGCGTAATTTCCATTATGTTATTCAAGTGGGAATCTCACTGAACACATTTAAATTGGCTGGTCTGTCTCTCTTTCACGCTCTTAAAGGATGCTTAATGACCGTATCTGTGATACGAGTTTCACCAGTGCACAAGCACAAGAAAATTTTAATCTCGGGTGTACCAGGATGGATATATTTGTTTGTCATCCGCACCTGCAAGATTTGCCAAAAGAAAATATTAAACCCCGTCATTTTTGACGGGTCGTTTACACTAGTCAACACGCACTACGATAGCGCGGCCACGGCGATGCTGCTCGCTAGGATGCCCAGGATTCTTGCATTAGCGGTAAAAGAATTCCCGGACGCTGAACTTCAATCATCTGCCCAAGTTATGAGCGAGAATTACAAAGATGCGCAGAGAACTTGTGCTTGAATGATGGAGAATCTGGGTACACTGTAAAGGCGGTGATGCTGCTGGTGTGAGTTACGAAAATTCCTTGCTGCGCATCGGCACTTTCCTAAAGTAGTGACGGTCGTGGAGAAAGTATAGGAAAAGAACCTTTTTTGCCTGATAATAGTGTGATATCTTACTAAAAAATTAATTGCAAAAATTTCTAGCGATACAATATCGTTGTTTTTCTTTCGAGCATCGGCACTTTTCTAAAGTAATGGCGGTCATGAAAAAGTTTGGCAAAAAAAACTTTCTTGGCTGGTAATAGTGGGATATTTTGCTAAAAATAATGTGGAATTACAGTTCAAAAATGGATCAGGAAATATTTGAGTATTTGTTATCGAGATCAGAAAAGTCAAAATCGATTTGATTTTCAGATTGAAAGTAAGATAGTAATATCTGTAATAGTTTAATGAAAGCAGCAATAGTGAAACTTTCACTGTTGTTTTCTTGGCAATGCTCGATGATTCATGCATTTATTTGTGATCGCTAGAATTGTTCAATTTGTTATTTTTTCTGTTGATTTCATTTTCTAGTGTAAAAATTCTGTAAAGGTTACAAAACATTCTTGGTTAAAATTACAGGAGAAATAGCACAGATATTCAACAAAATCAACGTCGAATTTATGCACGAAATGCATTCACAGAAAAATCAAACTTCCTGCTTGCCTTCGGCGAAAAAATTCTTTCAAGTCTCCTCGTTCTCGATACATTTGGCATAGAAAAATAGCGTCTAAAATCATATTAATTCACAATGTTGGTATGTTTGTATACTTCTAACTCAGTCATCAGGGCCGTCAATAATCAATAGAAGATAGTTTTGTCTTAATACATAAAAAAAATAATACCTAGAAATTGCGACGTACAAAGACGCGCAGTGAATTAGAGTGTGCACACAATTTTCCCAGTTTGTATCTACATCTGCAAATTTTCCTCTTTCACGGTTTCACGGGTAAAGCAACACATTTCATGTTCGAGATTGGAGTAACTGGCAATATCAATAATTTACACGATTAACTGACGAAGCTGATTGTTAAAATAAACATGGGAAAAATCTAGAGAAGAGATATTTTATAATGTAAGCGTCATCGGAAACTGAAAAACAACGAAAAAATCAACCATTAAAACTGTCAGCAGATCGCAAAAAAAATGGTAACTCGAAATGAAGTTACAAGCTCTATCAGCTTTTGAATAATGTAATTACATCTAGAACAGCATAGCATCGAAAATAGTATCATTTACACTTGAAACTTACAAGACCCAACAAACAAACGAACGGCGCCGTCCGTTAACACAAATCAGGAGTGCGGATAAAAGTTGCGAAGTACAGGCTTACTGTCGTGACAACTCGATCAATGTTCACAGGGTGGTCGTTTAGGTCTAATCACGAAAAGACTGGCTTCAGTACACTGAACCTTTCCGTGTCTCAACGCGATAAGAAGAACGGTAAATCGGGTCCTTGTATTCGAAGAAACATGCTCCTTCATGGAGATCAGCAGCAGTTCGTGAGGCGTTGTCTTCGTGGTACTGGAATGCTTGATTCTCGTCTGAAAAATTGCCCATGACCAGTGAGGCCTTATTTTTGGGTGTCACTGTTTTACGCTCTTTAACACGTTGACTGCAATTGGTTAAACTGAAGTTCAATATTAAAGTCTAATTTATAGTCAATTGTAGTGAGCAATTCTGAAATTTGTAAACATAAACTGGATTATGATTTTATTTGGCTTTAATAAACGCTATCTAAAAGTTGTCCTCACAAGCACCCATGAACGCTAACCAAAAGTTGGTCTCACAAGCACCCATGAACGC
>JACJUY010000380.1:32489-43118 GCA_014220935.1 Platorchestia sp. MABIK
TCAGTGGCGGATGTCTACAGCTTAGTGGCGGCTGTCGACAGGTCAGTGGCGGCGGTCGACAGGTCAGTGGCGGCGGTCTACAGGTCAGTGGGGCTGTCGACAAATCAGTGGTGGCTGTCTACAGGTCAGTGGCGGCTGTCTACACGTCAGTGGCGGCTGTCTACAGGTCAGTGGCGGCTGTCTACAGGCCTGTCTTCAGGTCAGTGGGGGCTGTTTACAGGTGTGTCTACAGGTCACTGGGGGTCTACACATCTATTTATAGGTCAGTGGTGGGGTCTGTCAACAGGTTAGTGCTGTGATCTTTCTGCTGTGATCCAGACAGCGTTCAACGTGTGAACAGCCTTTAACAAGTTTAACTTTTAGTCCAATATATCAACCGGATTACGGTACAATTTTTGTTTGTGGTAGCGTGATCTTCCAAAATTTCTACGTAAGTAACTGTTACTGTCGCCACTTGAAGGAAATTTATGGAAATGAAATTACAAACACAAATTGAGTAGTTTGAAAGAAAAACGATTATTGAATGATTAAACTTCCAATCTAGGTTGTACATATCTTCAAAGAAACAGTGTCCTAGACAAAATAAAGAGTATACCCTCCATTTTAATTATGCAAAGCATCAAATCAGTACTCATAATTAAAAATCATATTAGGATACTTTTTCACTTCAATTGACTTCCGTTTTAGATCTAAGAAGGATTAAAATTTCCCCAACTGCTAAGTCTGCTACCTTACTATTTACCTGGTAATTAAACACGTAGGTAATATCTAACATGCAATTGGTAATAGGTGGCGGTAATTTAGTTAAGATTATATTAATACACATGAGAGCGAAAAGTCCAAACGAATTTTAAAAGAATTAATGCCTTGAGTGACATTCACGTCACAGTTTGTCTTGTAACACGACAACGATTTCTTTGTTGTTGAATTGAATCGTTTTCAAATATAAATATAGAAGCCTAGCAAGTAATTTTTTGCTAACTTGAGGTTCAACGTACGAGCTCGCCTGTTTCTTTGATACTTTAGTATATTGAAACCAAGACCTGCTTATTTTTATCTAAATAGACTCTTCCTTGAAAGACTCGATTCTTTCCAAAAACGATTGAAATATTTCCAGAACCTTCTCAATTTGAGGTTCGCCATTAACACTTATGCTTTATTCAAGAAATCTTGCAACTTGATTCATCATCTTTAATAAAATATTCGAAAACAATGTTCTTTCGAGAAGATCGACACTCGGATCGTCACTCCATCTAAAAAAAAACAAGCGAGGAAAGTGGTACTCGCGCATAATTCCTTCCCTAATCCCATATCTTCCCTAAATAAACTATGACTTCAAGTTGTTCACCTTTCTGCCCACAATTTTTTGCAGTCAGCTCATAATTTCCAACAGAAAAAACTGTAAAGGAAACAGTTTCATTTCTGTGCAGTCTGTACGCAATTAGTTGTAGTTTGTTCACCATATCCCCCTAAATAAGGCCATATGGCTGTAACAATTTCTTTTTTGTATAACCTGTTCACTATTATTTATAGCTTTACACAATTTCTCCCAAAATTAGTCCGTGTGCCAGCAACAGTTTCAATTTCGCTCACACGATTGGTTGACCCGCGCAGTTATGACACCCGCGACGGAGCTTGGACCGGCGGCGAGCACTGGAAAGACGCCGAAATTTTGGGCTCGAGAGCACAGTTTGAGGTGTTCCCTCAGCCGCCTGTAGTGACCACAGAGCTGCCGGTCTCTCGCAAGGCTCGAAGAAGAACAAACTCTGACGCCAGCAAAAGAACAAACTCTGACGCCAGTAAAAGAACAAACTCTGACGCCAGAAAAAGAACAAGCTCTGACGCCAGCAAAAGAACAAACTCTGACGCCAGCAGAAGAACTAACTCAGACGCCAATGCAAGTAGAGCGTTGCATAAGCCGGGACTCGTAGCACAGAGCAAGGTAGAAATGGAGCTGGGCTTTGAAAGGGAGTTACGAGGCTTAGAGGTAGACGTGAGAAGAAAGACTCGACAAATAAGATCTGCCTCTAGAAAGTACGAGTTGCCGTTTAGGAAAAAAGAAATGCTCAGTTATAAAAATTCAATGAATCAGAAATTTAAGTTTTTGCCGCTTCAAGCGGGTATTATTAGGTACTTTACGGGGAATAATATGCGAGGGGGAAGCTCAAGACAGTATAAAACCTATCGGAGCCCAGTGCGTACGCAGCATCTTGATGAAAGTTCTCCTCCCTTAGCAATAAAAATAAGAAAAAGAAGACGAGACGCGCAGGAATTCAACGTAGAAAAAACAGAAAAAGTCCCAACAAATGCAGTTCGCCGCGATATCCCATGGAGAGCTCGACGTGAACATGAAAATCTAAGAATTTTGTCGAGAAATTTTTGCAGTCGTAAATTGCATGGCGTGGACCAGCACACTCTCGACGCGCTGCATGGTAACGAAAACCAAATAAATTCAAGTACAACAAGGACCGAACCCCACACCAATCGAAAACATTTTCAATTTTATTCCACGAAAAAAGTCGCTCACATTCGCCACCTGTCTCAAATTTTCCCTCACGACGCGCATCATTTTAATTTGCACCATCCTAAAGCATGCGCATTCGAGCGTGATCGCATACCTCCGCACACCCGCGAAAGTAATGACACTTTTCTCACGGACATGACAACCCAGGACTTCTCACAAAGAAACTCGATGAGAAGATCGCGAAGAAAGAGGAAAGAAGCAGCCCCAGATTCCTACGCTATTGAAAGTCAAATGGAGTATTCTTTACCGGGAGACAAAAATTCTTTACTGGAATGGAAGGTGGCCGCAATTCAAGGCAATGAAGTGTACGACAACAGCAATACTCTTGGAGCCCTGGTGCTGTCGGACGTACGAGCATCAGATCACGGAACTTTTACTTGCAGGGTGGAGTACAGACGAGCACCGACATCATATAGCACGGTGCAGCTTTACGTTATCCGTGAGTACAAAGTATTTCTATTTAATTCCCGTCAGAAACTAAGCATGATGGTACAAAAATGTTTTGATTTGTGGTACGGTGCGAATGAGGGGGAAACTTTCGAAATTTAAAGAGACTTCTTTTGTGACTCTGACTTTTTAAAAATAGTATTTTTGGTCATGAATAAATTAAATAACATTTTACACTTCGACACCTCGAAGTGCCTCATTATTGGCTTGGTAACTCGATTGTTAAGAACCTCAAATTCACTTCGGTTACACTGGTTATCTCAGATGAATTCAATATTTGTCCAATTTAGAATTCTTTTAGCCCATTAATTTATATAAAAAATGAATTTTCGTGACTGATTTTTATTCATTTCTTACAAAAAATGTCAAACAACATTGGTACTTGGTCAGACCAGAATTAACGGGACTCGAATAAAATTCTCCAGAAATTCTAATTTTTGTACGAACTTCGAGCAGGTTGCATCGAACGAGACATAAAGTCTTTTTAATTATTATTGATCCTATTAATTATTTCATCGCATACGAAACATTTTTTAGTAAAGCACGGGATCATTGAACTTAAGGTTACCTGGTTGGTGTTTTTCTGGTCAAAATTCTCAAATTCAAGTTTTTTGGATTAAAATTTGGCCTGTAAGATCTCTCAGCCCTCTACATGGCTTGTTATTTATGACAAAATCTGAGAATTTTACGGTGGAAAAATTCTTTTAGTAAGCATTGTTTAGATACATGTTCAGTTGTAGCGCGCATCGTCAAATTTTACTTCATTTCGTCTGCATCTCATGCATCACAAAAGAAACATTTCCTGGTACATCGAAAAATTTTGTATAGCTTCAAAATCCATTAATGTTTTATAATTAATTCATCACTGTTTTCGTAATTCATCACTTTTTGAATAACTCATTACTATTCCCACAATTCATCACTGTTTTCTAAATTCATCACAATTTTCCAAATTCATCACTGTTTTCTAAATTCATCACTTTTTCATAATTCATCTCTGTTTTCATAATTCATTCCCGTTTTCATGATTTTTTAATCTTTACAAATAAACATTAAAAAATTTTCTATGCTGAAAAATCCATTTTTTAAATATGGTATGAAAATATGTGTAAGGTAATAAAACTCGTATCACAGATACACTCGTGCTTCAACAAAAGTAATAAATTTAAACCAATATTATAAATATAAATGAAAATTCAAAAGCTGCAAGCATTTTCATTATCATTGACCGATTCTCTCTATACTTGTTGAAATAATATTCCAGCAACAAAAAAAATTTAAATTCTTACAGGATTTGAAACATGAACGTTGCTTAACGAATGATGAACACTTGGTGAACGTTGCTTAAAGGAAATTGTTTTAAAGTTAAATATATTCGTATACACAGAGATGCCTTTGCAATTTTAGATGATCTCCCTACTATTTCTTGTCTCTTGAACTTACAATCTATTCCTTCTGCATCAACTGCAGAAAACATTGCAGATGAAATCCCAGACCGCGCAAAACTTATTGAAAGTAATTCTCAACTTTTGTTCTTTGGTTCATGTTCGCATGAACTCGTTCATGGTTACGTTTATTGGACGTCGTTTTCTCATGTCGATGGTTTCTTAAGAGATGTTTTTGAAGGGGATATTAGCTCAATTAGTTTTTTAACGTTTCCTCTCACTCCTTCACCCCTCTCTCTCTCTCTCTCTCTTCCTGCCATCTCACTTTCTCTCACTCTCACACTCTGTGACGCATGCGTAAGAATATTTTATCGTTCCCTTATTTTTCCACACTGTCCAATCGTTAATTATATGATTAAAGCCGTCAATTTCTAGAAAATTATGCTTAAACTAACATTAACATGAGCGCTTTACTTACTCTAATGACAACTGAAAATATTCAAGTCCATCACGTGTTAAAATACAAAGATAATAATTTTTAATTTCTACTAAAAACCCCCAATTTCTAAAATTTTGTAACTGTCAGTAGATAAAGGCAACGTTTCGATGTTTCACGCATCACCTTTAGGCTGAAAAAAAATCATACACACTACAAGCTTTTGCTGACCTTATTGAGTGATGTGTTCCAGTGCCTCCCAGTGTCCCCACCCTCCAGTGGAGGGGTCAGCCGGTCACCGGAGGGGTCATTGGCCCCCTCAAAGAAGGATCGTACGTCCACGTGACGTGTTTCTCCGGCGGAGGGCGCCCCTCTCCTGTCATCTCCTGGTGGAGAGCTGGCCGGCAGCTGCAGGCGAACTCGGAGGGTGTCGAAAACCTGGGGAACGAGTCCGAAAATTCCGCTCACGGCAATACGGCGGCCAAAAATAGCCAAAAATTCACCAGAAAGAACCAGAATTCTAGCGAGTCTCAAAATCTAAGTAGGTTTTTGCCCTACGATGCTGTCATGAACGATGGTGAGAGTAGCTCTCGGAATTTAATGCGAAGAGACGTGCAGTTTTATCGCGGTAACAGCGACCGTTTGGAAAGAGTGTTAGAAGGAGATGAACTTTTCCAGGGAAGTAAAAATATGAGCGAGGTGAAGTCATCATTCGAAAAGGGTGGTCCTTTGAAATTTGTCGTAGATAGGAGATCGAGTGATGACGCTTTAAATGTAAAAGAGGGGAAAGCATTTCCTTATTACAGCTCTAAATACTCTATAATCAGAATGCATACGGAAAATATCATGAGTGAAAGTCGGTACAAAATCAAGAGGGACAACAGAGAACATTTCAAGGAAAAAAACCCTATTTCTTCAATATCATCCACATCAAAACCAATTCAAATTTTGGAAAACGGCAAAAACCAAAGCAAACGTGCGTCGAAATACGCTCACAAAACCTCCTCAAACATCGTTAAACTGACCAAGGAAAATATAAACGAAACTGTGAGCAGCACCATCACGTTGCATGCTGAGCGAGCGATGCTGAATGTGCCAGTGATATGCCAAGCAGCCACACCATCCCCTGTGTCTTCTATTTCTGTGCCGAGCCGCACCACAGCCGTAGTGCTCAACATAACTCGTAAGTATAGCGAAAAGTGGTGACTTTGTGTCTTGTATGAGGCTCGCAGCTCCGTCGCTTGGGTTTCTTGAACCATAAGGCGTTGTTTCAAACTGAGGTAATACGTAAAATTGACGCTGCTCACATCAAGAGGCGTACATCGCATTTAACCGCAGCTGTGTTTTTTCAATCACAAAATGTCATTTCAAACTGAGGTGATCTGAAAAATTGATGCTGCCCACTTCAATATTCACACAAAAGAAGAGTTCGTCGCATCTAACCGCGGCTGTGTTTTTTGAACCATAAAGCGCTATTTTAAACTAAGGTGATCTGTAAAATTGACGTTGCGCACTTCAATATTCACACAAAAGAGACGTACGTCGCATTTAAATTGAGGTGGGGAAACTTTTCCGTGAGAACTACTCGCATTTCACTGCATTAGAGTATAATTAGACACACGGGCTCTCATGCAGAAGCTGCTTCCATGTTTGCGGATTGATCTAAGATGGCTGCCATTGTGGTGCATGACGATGTGGCTCACAGAACAGCTTTGGAAATAACGACGTCCTTGAAACTGTGTGCTTTCCATAAATTTTCTGCTTGCGGCTGAATTCAAATTTTATACATTTCTTCAGATCTCATTAGAGGATAATTCGATTTTTCAACTTTGTTTAAACATCAATTTTCGAAAACAAATAAACATGCTTCAATTTGGAAATAGTTTTAAAATTTGCTTAGGAGAAATGTCTGGGAATATCATGTGCGGCGAAAAAAAACAATGTTTTTTCAACATCAGAGCTGTCATAAAATAATAATAAATTTGAAATAGATTACTGCATAACTGCTCATAGAAGTGCGCGTAAAAATTATATTTATAAATTACAAAAATGCTTGAAAGTATCTGTTATTCTGCTTATTTGAAAATGAAATTTGCTATGAACTCAGATTGTAAAAAAGCTAGGATAGAATTGCTTGCTATGAAAAAACTCAATAATTCTTTTAAGCGCCGTATGATATACAACCAGAATTAAAGTCCCATGGAGCACATTTACAAATCCCATACAAGCACGGTCACTATCAAAGAACATTCACCCTCAATGAACGTTTATTAATTATAATCGATCGTTCACCAACAAATGACATTCCCAATCCATAAAATTCCCAAAGAAAGAACGTTCACCATCAAAAAACATTCACAAAGAAACATATCACCATACTTTCACAAAGAACGAATGTTCCCCATCAACGAACGCTCACCGTCAAAAAACATTCACAAAGAAACTTATCACCAAACATTCACAAAGAAGGAATGTTCACCATCAACGAACGTTTACCGTCAATGGCGGTCCCTAATTCACACCTCTTTCATTTTCCGCGTGATGGTCTCTTGAAATTAACTACTCAGTGCAGGCATGCATTATCAGTTGTTTTTTTGCAACGCGTGGCAAAAATACGCACTCGGATATTGTTGAAGCTTTTAGCTTTGTTGCACAGAGTGATTTTTAAATATAGGTCCTATATGAATCTTCAAGAACTTCTGAAACATCGGATGGATTTTGAAAAAATATGGCACTCCTAAAATCTTGAGAAGTATTATGACCGAAGTTTTCGTTAACTGAGTTTATTATTATTGAGAAGTATTATATTGGATTAACTACGATTTTAACGCAACATTATACATGTGCCACCACCCTGTGCGCAGACAAGAGTCAGCGCAATTACGCAGGCGGTTCATAACGAGATCTGGTCTAATTCACTGGATTTATACCTCGAAGGATACTTCTAGTAAGTGTTTTACTTTTGTAGATACCTAAAAGGATGAGTCAACTGTAAAAAGTCTACAACTCTACACCGACTCAAGGCATCCATCGAGGTAGAAATCTTATAAATTAGACCAAATATCACCAGCACCGTAATGAACAGCCTGGGTAATCGCGCAGATACTTGCCTACTCAAAAAGGGGTCCAAATAAAACTAGTATTTCTCAAAATTTTATAGCTCTTTGTTTTTAAAATCCATCTGTCATTTTGAGAGTCATTATGGATTCTTTTAGGACAAATCTTTAAAAATCATCAATATTTTCAATGGACTCTGCTACACTGATGTTCTTCTAATGGTTAACAGCAATATAAAGTCTCTATGGTTATCCGATCCGTTCAACAAATTAAAAAAAAAAATTCCCGTTTAAGAGAAACGTGCATCCGGAAAGTCAAGTTTTTGCTTTGTTGTACTTGTTCATTGTATTGCTGTGCAACCTTAATATCCTCGAAAATGCTATCAACGTTTTTTAGGTCTCAAGGTATTTTATTACATTACATTTATTTTTAATTTTATTTCATTTTACCTATTTTTACTTCCATTATTGTCATTTTTTATGCTCTGAACAAAAGCAAATTGCGCAACTTGTGAGGTCGCACGATCTTAGCTGCTAAAAATTTTAAAAATTATTGTCCTCCTCATCCCACTTGGTTTCCTCGGTTGTTCAATTGCAACTAAAGTAAGATGAATGTTATATCATGTTCCATTTTCCTATGAAACTCTCAGCTGAAGACGTAATGTATAATTTTTTAATCGGATTTAGCCGTTTCGGAATCATTGCTTATAGAAAAAATAAAATTTCCACTTTCACAACCGAAATGAAATACTGAAACTCAGTTTTTTTTCCATCTGTTCTTGAGAAGTGTAACTACGAGGCAATCAATGAACTATTGTTAGCAAAAATTTAGTGCACAAAATTCCATAATTATTAGTGGACACGAAATTTTGAATCAAATTTACTGTCCCTACTGTATAGAACAAATTATTGCCAACTCACGTTTTAAAATATGTTATTTTCTAATAATAAGAGAAGTCTCTTTGTTCTGATTTTAACTATTGCGAGCTCTCACAGTCAAAAGCACAAGGTTTTCAAGGTTGGGCTATAATTAACTCAAAAAGACTGTATTTGGGAGAAAAACGGAAGATAATTGAATAAATGAAAAACGTAAATGCATTACGACACACAATTTCTCCTATAGATCCTTTCTAAAGTTAGGATAACATGAAGTGATTTTCAATTGACACAAATTACTTCCAATTACCAAGGTAACAAAAATGCACACACATCAGGTAGCGTTCAGTTTGCATGGTGGGAGTAGAACGAACGGACTGACCAAGCAAACAAACAAGCAACGTCCTGTTTGTAATGATATAAGTGGATTAACGAGTTTATGTCATATTTTGCACTTTACTAACCAGAATTTACATTTTGTACTTTATTAACCGGAATTTACATTTGTACTTTAGTAACCGAAATTTATATTTTGTACTTTACTAACCGGACTATACATGATGTACTTAACTAACCGGAATTTATATTTTGTACTTTACTAACCGGACTATACATGTTGTACTTAACTAACCGGAATTTATATTTTGTACTTTACTAACCGGAATTTACATCTCGTACTCTACTAACCTGAATTTACTTTTTGTATACCGCATTTTTACTAACCGGAATTTCCCCAAAGTTCCCCCACTCGTGGTTTGGCTGGAAGAGATTCCCTCCCCAGTGGTGGAGGGAACGCCACTCCGAGTGAAGTGCACCTCAGGAGGGTCCCATCCTCCAGCCCTGCTCACCCTCCGCTGGAGGGGCAAGAGACTCACCAGAGTCCAAAGATCTGTGAGTAACGTGGAATGATGTTGCTTTTTTACTCATTTCAAATTACTAGAGTTGTGTAGACTTGAATAATGCTTGTGCTGTGTATCAGTCCTAGGCAATGGATCATTGCAATAATTGTGGATCGTCGTCATATGTTGAGGTGTCAAAAAGTCATTATGATTTTTGAAGATAAAATGCCCAATGATTTTAGCAAATATTTATTTTCTGAGCCGTATACAGGATACTGTGCTCATCGTTAATAAATTTATGCATCGTTATCAATTTGTGAAGCTGTGTTGACAGTGGTCAATGCCTGCTCCGACAACATTGGGTGACTCTTTCGTTTGAGCCTGCAAGATTCAATTGTTTTATACAATTGCGGTGTAAAATAAATTTTCACTGTGAAACAATTCGAAGTTATCCTGCAAAGTAGTTAGCTGTACTCGCTTTATAAGTGAACACAAATTTTTCACTGTAGATATTTAAGTGTAATATTTTTTCAAAGTAAAAAATACGCTGGCTTTTTACGATCGTTGCGACCTAATCGGACTCTAAGGTTTTACAACACGACACACATAATTTTCTAGACTCTAATGAGTCTACTGCATACGCACAGGCGACGATGAGAAGTCCATGCCTAAGCGGGTTAATTCATGCAAACATGTGTGCATTCATCAGTAGTTCGTTATACAATGGTCTTCAAAAAACAAAATGACAATTTTCAAATTGTCAGCATTTCAAAAAAATGTAGCAGTGAAAAATAATCAATGAAATTGAAATTGTCAGAAAGCGATCATACAACTATCCAATTGAAAGTTAAACAAACATCGTATCGTTTGAATAAGTCGTATATGAACCGTATCCTGCGGATGACAAATGAGAAATCAATTCTGTGGATGAGTTAACAAGGAAGTGAATCCTTTGTCAGACTCATACAAGAATAGCATCGTGTGACTGAGTCAAATACGCTGGAATTATACTCGATTTTTGAGTCAAATGGGATGCGCATTTTAATTATATAAGTATCAATCATAC
>JACJUY010000380.1:45607-99569 GCA_014220935.1 Platorchestia sp. MABIK
CATGTGGGGCTGCTTAGGGGGCATGTGGGACTGCTTTAGGGGGCATGTGGGGCTGCTTTAGGGGGCATGTGGGACTGCTTCAGGGGGCAAGTGAAGAGACAAATTTCGCCTAATATAACTTTTGCGTTCTTTAAAATCGGGAGCTTTGCATGCAAACGTGACGATGCCCACACAAATTTTTATGGAATTCTTATACAAACGTGGGAAGCATTAAAAATAGAGTGAGGATGTCAGTTTATTCGATGATACTTTTTTGGTCGTAATTTCATGTTTTTCGGTCATAATTTTAATGTTTTTCGCTATTAATTCTAGTGCTTCTCGTTCACAATTTCAACATATTCGGTCATAATTTCATGTTTTTCTATCAGAATTTTAATGTTTTTTGATCTGAATTTTAATGTGTATTGAAAATGGGCTTTTTGCGGGTTTTTTCACTTAAAAAATTTAAATCGAAGTGCTCGGGTTGATATATGTGTACAGGTAAATACATGCACGCTCACTTAAGCTAAGATTTTACATCATCAGTTTTCTTTGAGGCTTTTATTGATATATACATTTTTCGCTAGCAAAGAAAACTAGGGGGAGTTAATTTACGAACATTATTTTACCAAAATTAATTGTTTCATATGAGCTTAGTTTGTTCATATCGTTTGTTCATTGTTTTTTCTAAAGAATAAGAATTCAAATAAGCATCATCGAGTATTCTCCGACCTACGCTATTGAAGAAACAGTGAAGACTTCAAATTTGAGTTCTCACAAAGCTGCCGTCAGAAAATTCCATTCAATTTTTGTATGCGGTTAACAATGAAAGCGGGAATATTTTATCTTTTCGACACCTTTCCCATTCCCGCAAGTAATTTCAAAAGAAGTGACATCATATATAATAATATTTCTGGAAAGCCTCTCGAAAAATTTCCGTGTGAATAAGAAAGTTGAAGGAGCCTTGCCATCATATGGTCGGGCGAGCATGAAAGGTTTGAATTATTGAGGGGAAGGGTCGAAGTTTTAAAAGGTCTCCAGTGCAGGCTTTCTCAAACTGGGGGAACATGGCAGAGTGGGGCTCCCCACTTAGCGCAGGCCTTCAATTTGCACACTTTGCCATTTGTATTAGGAATTTTTCCGGTAGCAAGTATAGACTGGAAGTTAAGGTCTAATTGATGAGTGCAACGGAGATTTGTATTAGGAATTTTACCGGTAGCAAGTCTAGACAGGAAGATTAGGTGAATGTGTGAGGTTTAATTGGTGGGTGCGACGGGAGAAAATTCAAACGCTAAACTTAGACTCATACCTTTTGTATCTATCCGGGTTAGATACAAAATAATGAAAATAGAACAAGTATGATTGCAGACTCCATTTATCAGACGTAATTTGAGTAATGTACTGATTTAAATAATCGACATGAGGCTCATAAGCGAATAGATTCTGTTTGCGAATTTTAAAATCCATGTGCAACAGCATTTTTATTTCGAGCATTAGTTCTTGATGTGACGTGTCCACAACTTGAAAATTATACAGAGAATGCACACAGAATTAAAGCATAATAGACATATGGAGAGTAAGCACAGTACGTAAACAACGTTCACGCAAAAAGTGTACTCAGCACACTCACGGAGAGTATCACCAACGCACGCCGAATATGCTCACAGAAAACGTACACAATACACAAGCACAATGTGTACGTACACACAAGCAGTACAGAGATTGCTCACAATACAAACATATTTTCCCCCGGGAAGGGGCACACAACACACGCACTCAATACAAACTCAAACACACACGGCTGCACAAAACACAAAACACGCACAAGGAGTATTCATAATACACACGAGTATACACAGGGAAGGGATACTCGATATACGGCCTCAATACACACTTAAACACACACTAACGCACAAAACCTATAGAACTGTGTGAATACACGCCAGAACTGTGTAAATACACGCTAGAACTGTGAACAAGCACTCGTGTAGTGACGGTGGGCAGCGCTTTATTGTAGCCGTTAGCTGCGCTGTTTCCCCGCGCATTCGTATAATGGCCTCTTTCGAGGGGAAATATCAAGAAATATGTCAATGAAAGCTCCAAGTGCTTTTATGCTCGGAGATTAGAATTTCTAGCGTGGTGAGAAGGCTGAGAAGCTCGCTGTTCTAGCTCTGCAGGTCATTTGAAGATTTATTTAAAAAGTATGTAGAAAGTCAGAATTTAAGAGGCGAGGGGTTCGCGTGTGTTTGGCAAGTGTGGGCTGGGTTTTGAAGTCGTCGTGGCGTATAGTTATAGTATAAACACTTGTAGGAAAGACTTCATAGCCCAAGATGAACCTTTGTTGGAAAAAATCGTCGTCTGAGAGTTTGATATTTACTCAAAAGTTTTTCCCGAAAATACATCGAGAATAATTTTTAATCGGGGAAGTAAATGATATTCAACGAACAGCTCTTGAAGTTTCAATTTGTATTTTTAAGAGAAGAACATGCAAACACGGAAAGCTAAGAATAAATAAGATTCAGAGCAAATGTACAAGCCCTTTGCAAAATTCTGCTAATCAAAAATACATTCCAATCTTTTCCATGTCCTGCGTAGAATTATTCAATTTTTGTTCCTTCAGAGTTTCGATCATCAAGAATACGAGAGATCAACTTTCGTAAAACTTCCTCATTTGGAGATTTAAAAGTACCATGGGAGGACTCAGCTACTGGCTGAAATGTCGATAAATATTTAAAAATGCGAGGCAAGGTATTTGAAACCAAGATACAAAATCCGTAGACTTTACAAGCCCTTCCCATCCCTCGCCACACTTTCTAGATGTCCATTTTCGCCGATATTTTTCATTGAATCTATTGCTAAATTAACACGACCATGGTCAGTTACTTTTGTTTAATTTTGAGCCAACTCTTCTGTGTTGAGCACAAAGCATGAAGCACAATCGAAATGAACTTACCATGAATTTCTCATTTCGTTTCAAAATATTCTTAGAGTTTATCACGCTTTCCCTACTCATGCAGAAGCCGCTGTTTTTGCTTCTGGGACTCAAGCTGAATGCTTTCTTTTTCGAGTTTAGAAACAAGCAAAACGGGTCAGCTGCTGTATCCACTTACGAATTTATTTTAACTAATCTAAGGTATAAGATTTAAATTAGCTAGCCGTCATTGTTACCTGTTGTGTGCAAAATATATCTCAACTAACTTTAAATTAAAGACAATTAGCACTGCAAAATCAGCATAAATAACTGCCGTAACAATACTAATAGCTGTTCTATGTATGTTCAACTGAAGTGTGTTTTTCACCATAAATGAAGTGAGGGATTTTAGAACCACAGCATTTTGAGCAAATTTGTTTTTACCCATAATGGAAAAGAGGGATTTTAGAATCATAGCTTTTTAGAACCATAGTATTTTAGAACCACATCATTTTAGAACCATAGCATTTTCGAACCATAGCAATATAGAACCACAGAATTTTAGAACCATGGAATTATAGAACCTCAGCATTTTAGAACTACAACATTTTAGAACCATAGCATTTTAGAACCAGAGGATTTCAGAACCACTGCATTTTTGAACCACATCATTTTAGAACCAATGTGTTCTCACCATAAAGGAAGTGAGGGAAGCTAGAGCGTTTTAGACCCACAGGAGAATATACCGAGGCTGCTACACAAGGCTGTCGACTAATTATCTGAAGCAATCTTGGCCTGCTTCAGGATTTGAGATCGCATTAGCCGGTAGCCCAGGATTACTCTGGATCCTTTCGGAAAATGTGATACCTTGGAAGGCTGAGAATTTAGTAGTTATGGCAGAAAAACCTTATTGCGGTGGAAAAGTTGCATGCGATAATTTCTGAGTCTAAGATTTAATAATGCCAACGATGGATTTGTAATACAACATAAGGTGGCAAATTTGTCAGTTATGGCAGGAAAACCTTACCACGGTAGAAAAGTTAGTGTGCGATAATCGCTGAGTCTAAGAATAATAATTTTAACGCGGGATATGTGATACAATACAAGGTGACAAATTGATCAGATATCCAGAAAACTTTGCCACAGTGGAAAAATTCCAGCGCGATAATTGTCGAGTCCATGAACAGAGTAACGTTCTGATTGATTAATGCTTTGTGAACGTGTTTTGCTCCGTGCATTGTTCAGAGTAATGACGCATGTACATTTAAGAGTATTCAGAGTATGAGAATGGTAAAAGTTCTAATCTTCAGTCATGTAAGTGTTGAAAATATCTTTTTCATTACAAAATTTTAGCATGAGATACATCGCTTAATTCGTTCTGATTTTTAAAGAAAAATCTATCCCAAACGATGCCACGAATCACTTTTGAAACTGAAGGTGGCCTATTTAACACCCTCGGATCATAATATAAATTAGTATTCCTTGCAACAGCTGATGGGGGTTAAATGTACATACATTTAAAAAGGATATAGAAATTAGCACAACTGATAAACACACGCAATTGAGCACTTGAGTACCTGGTAATTTATGTTTAGGGAAGAAGTAAATTTTCAAGTTAAGTCTTTCACCACCTTGAATCTGTTTTTTTTTTTTGCAGTTCATTTGAGTGTCATTTTCATCGTAAATATTTTCCATTGTTTGATTGTAATAATAAGCAAATTGATTCAGATTTTTTTCAATTACACTGCTCTTCCATTGTTATATTTAAGATACCTTTAGAAATACACAAATGATGCGGTGAAACTAAGCCTTTTGACTCATTATTTATTATTTTAAGCTAAGACCAACCGTTATATATATTATATATAAATATATTAGCAGATTCTAATATATTTAATTCAGTAAAAATTCAAATTTCAGATCAACATCACACATACATATTTGAATTGAATATTACAATACACATAATTCATTAATAATTTAAATTTTAGGTCAATATCCCAAACGTATCAATTCACGACTTAGTTTCCGGCGTGATCTGAAACAAGTATACGGTGTTCCAGAAAACGGCCAATCCTTCTGAAGCAGTTCTATTCTGGAACGAGGACGCCAGCGGTCCTTGTCACTTTACGATGTTTTCAGGATTTGTTCACTAAAAACACCCGAGGAGGGTAGCGAGAGACCCCTCCACGAGCGCATTTAAATGAATGTTTCAAAAAGTCCGCCATTTTTACGGCGATTTTGCTAGAAATTTCATTGGAAAGACGATAGACGGCATGGGAGTCGCGGGACTCTATCACTTTTGACGCACGATATCAGAGAGGTTGATGAGGGCCCGTGAATTCTTAAGACTGGGCAGCCCTGCCGCCAAGAGCTCCCATCAACAAAAGTTATGAGACTTAGCCCCCGGAGGACCATTCTTACCCAGGTCTCGGCCCCACGCAGCTTCATTGGAATAAAACCGTCGTCCGAGCTATGAAGAAGATCTTCGTTACAGTCGTCTGAAGCAGCGGCCTCTACCGGCCGCGTGCCGCAATGCTCTCCTTTGGAAGCTCGGCGCAGTTTCTCGACCGTAACTTGTAGTTGCTTGACCTCCTACGGCATAAGTTCTTCTAACGACCGATGTTGTGCGACGAGCACGAGAACAGCCTCTATAAAAGTACCGCGAGATGAGCAAAATTTTCATGCGTGTAGACTCAAATGAGCGCCCTCACTTCGCCAGTTTTCCGGACTAAAGACTCCCAACTACAAACTATTTTCAATGTTGGAAAGCTCCAAGTCATGCTTTTGGGGACTCGTTCATTCGCGAATCCTTAAAAATTATTCCTTGATTATTGTCGGGATTCAGAGAGTACATCTCCAAAATTAAATGCAAGGATCTTAACTTGTCTGGAACTAAAATCTATAAACACTGAAGTATATATCTTCTTTGAGACTTTACCCCTAACAGATCCCCAAATAACAAAATGGGTAGTAAAATCATTTGAAATTAAGCCTCACTTCTCGAAGTGATACTAAACAAAAAATCAGTAAGAACTGAGATCACACCTGGACAGAGAAATCAGACCTGATCTAAACTGACAACCACGAGCAGACTGTAGAGAAACCACAATAAGAAGGTTTAGCACGAGGTAGATCATTCTTGACGCCTTCAAGGGCATTGTAGGATAGCGCTTAAACTTCAGTAACCTGCGATTCAAATTCATTGTAGGACAGCCTGAAATATTTTCTGAATTTAAAATATGAAATATTTAAATTTTTTTAAGAAATTGATACCGCGGCTGCAAAATCCAATGTAGAGCCAAAAATGTTCTGGAGTCGCACGATCATATTTTGAGATCACTCCTCCCACACTTTTAAAAGACGAGTTCACAAATTTCCTTTACTAATACAGCTTGGAATTGAAAGAAACGTTGTAAAAGAGGAAAGGTGAGGTACAAGTTTTCTTTATTAATAATAATACAATCAGGAACTAAACGAGACTTTGTGAAAAGGAGTTCATAAATTTCCTTTATCTACATGGTTTGGAATCAAAAGAAACTTTGTGAAAGGGAAAAGGTGAGCTCGGAATCTTCCTATATCAATGTAATTTGGAATATAACGAAACTTTGAGAAAATGTGAGTTCGCAAATTTCCTTTATCAATACAATTGAGTATTATACGGAACTTTGTGAAATGTAAACAGGTGAGTTCACAAATTTCCTTTATCAATACAATTTGGGATTAAAATAAACTTTGTGAAAGGTGACGGACGGCGGGAACGTGAGCAGCGTGGAGGCTACGCTACGTGCACGTCGGAGAGACGACGGCGGCAACCTGACGTGCATCTCCCACAACGAGGAGTTGCGGACTGAGCCTCTCGTCACCAGCGTCGTCTTGCGGGTGGCCTGTGAGTGATTTTTTCATGACAGCCGCACCTGCCTCTAGCGGTGCAGCTCCAACTTGTTATACATCAAACTGATTATTATTATTACCATTATCATTCTTATTATTATTACATGTCTGAACTATACTAATGGTATTTTCAGCTTCAACTTGTTATGCATGAAACTGATTACTGGAATTACTTGCTTGAACTACACTTTTACTGAACCAAACCGTTTTAAAATTCACTTTCATTATAGTAAAGCTTGTTATAAATTTTGCTGTTTAACAAGATAGTGCATTAATTTAAAATTATTATTGTTTCTATGACCAAATTTCTTTCAATACAAAGCAGTATGAAAATTTTGCCACTCAGGATCATATTTTCATTAGAAAATAGAAAAGCAATTTTTTTTTTTCACGTATATTAGCTATTCATAATTTCACTTCAATTCGTTATAATCTGTAGGTCTACAGTTATAGGAAAAATTCACGTATCTTCGGATTTCTCGACGCCATTAAATATATGATGACGTCAGTCAAAGAATACGAATGCAGTAATTCTTGCTTGAAATTAGGAACATCTGCAATCGGCTTAAGTTATTCTTATGCCATTCGCATCCAAGCTCAATAGTAGGGTCTTTCCATGAATACATTTTGGACCGCAGATGACCGGCATGGCATGTAAAATGGGTTAGAAATGGTATAAATGTTTAAATGTCCTACATGTTCCCGAACAATATATAAAAATTTTGCTGAAGAAACAGTGTCTAAACAAGTTAAATTTACACTAATTCCCATCGTAGCTTTTAAAATACAAAATTCAATAACCTCCTGTGAAGGGATGCCTTAGTTTATAAATTACAATCATTAGTACTGTAAAATTTATTACATTCTGTCCAAAAATAGAAGTCAGTGGAAATGTGAGTGTGAATAGAAACAATGTAAATACATCTTTTATACATGACTTTACATTTAAAAAGCATCATCATCGATGAAAATAAAGCAATTAATTTTTTCAGTGCTACGTGGAACGTATTCAAGCTTCACCAATCATTTTCGAAAAAAGTAAAATTTTCACGCTTTTTGCTTCTCAAGGGCGCATGTAGGGATAAACAAAACTTACGTTCAAATAATTTAAGTGTACAAATATTCACTCTACATATCAATGTCAAACGTATGTTTGCATTCATATGAAGACATTTGTACGCATACAAAGTTACTTGCTTTTATTTATTTTACAATTTCGTACTACATTCTATCAACATTACAGGTTGTCACTGAAACTCTACGCGGAAGGCAACCCAGAATTCGCTATCCAAAAGCAGCGTTGAAATCACAGTTTCTTAGACTTACCTAGTTCGTTCTAACATTGCTATGAATGTAATTTTGAAACCAATGTACAAATTCATGAACTCGAAAAGTTCTGTCGGTTATTTTTAAAAAAAGCTATCAATTTTGTATTCCTACTCTCTAGAAATATCACTATTTTTAAAAGGTATTTGCTGTTCATTTGGAAGCAGATTTTCCATTGATGAATTAGTTGTATGATTCATCGCTTCCCCCCCATCTACAAGGAAAATATTCATTTGATGTCATTGATCTGATTTTGTTCGATATGCATATTGACAAATTAAGCTTCAATTTTGTTATCACATTCTGAAAATCCCCTATTGCTTTAGTATCATTCAAACAGCAGCTAGCTCTTGAAAAAGCTATATTTCAGCTCTTAAAGCCTAAACATGACTGCTTGTTAAAATATACAGTGTTTAACTATTTAAAAATTACTTCGGGATATTCGGTAAAAATTAGGCCTATGCGAGAAAATGCAGCATGGCGTCCAAGTCATGCTCGACAATCAATCTCTTCTGAAAAATGAAGCTCGAAGACGATTAATAAATGGAGTATCAGGAGCAACTGTTGCCTCGTTCTCGGCTGCACCACACGATACACGCCGGACGATCTTTCTCGCAGCTTTGAAATAAATAGAAATCAATCAATCAGTTCACGTTGTGAGTTCATTCGAGCAACTGTGAATCGTTACAGACTCGCAGTTTTAGAACGTCCAAGGCAAATATTATACCAAAAAAGTTCATTTGTTTTAGGAGTGATGGTTAGCAAGAAAGTTTTGATATGGAGAGGAATTATTCCGTTGCGTTTAGCTTCCTGTGATTTTACTTAACGAAAACTAGAATGCTTAGGCTGGGAGACGTTAAAGACTCGCAGTTTTAGAACGTCCAAGGCTGATATTATGTCAAAAAGTGCATTTCTTTTAGGAGTGATGGTTAATCAGGAAATTTTGTTGTGGACAGTAATAATGACGTAGCGTTTAGCTTCCGGCCATGTTTCTTAACGGAGAAAACTAGAAGGCATAGTTTTGGATTTTGTTGCTGAATTGTAGTGAATAGATGTGTTATTCTCTACCTGAAAAACTTTTTCAATGTATTTTGAAAATTTTATTTTGACTTTGTTCTCACGCACATTAGTATGCAACAGTTCGAGTTGAAAATTAAACAAACAACTGAAGCAATCAGACCAGGTTTTTTCATATCTAACCAAGAAAACTTTTCAAAACAATTTTTTGAACTTTATTTCATGCTGTTAAACATTTTTTCGTTGCCTCTTAAATTGTGTTCATTTTTCCATTCACGCTTGACATTAAATAATCATTCCGAACAAGGGTTAAAATATTGCAAGACATGAATCTGAATCGAGTCTTCACTCTAACTTCATACCATTAAACCTGAAAACACTTCTACGAAATTTCTAACTCGACCTTAATATCATTCCAATCTTTTCTTCATCCCTTGAATTCACGCAAAGAAAATTTTATTGTCTTTCATACGAAAGATCTCAATACAGATGTAACAGAATATCCGTATCTAGGAACCCTGGACAGTCGGCCGAATAAAACCCAAGTCCCAAGCAGCCAAAATAGCCACAACACATTTGTCTTCGAACTCGTATTTCTTCGAAGTATTTTCAGTGATGCAAGTGTGATCAGCAAACCTTCAATAAATACATGGCCTCCAGTTCTGCAGGTCTCTAAGTAAATACAAATACTTCAACCCACGCGGAATTCGTGTTCATGTTTCTTTTATTAAACGAAGACGGCAGCTACCAGCACCTCGTCCAATGGCGGATATACACGAAGTGCAGGAGTTTCTAGGGACCAATCAGCGCTCTGTGAACAATTTAGAGTAGTTTGCTGAGGGAAAGAGACTGGGTCACCACCAGGTTTCTGAAATCCGCTCGACAAAATCGGGGTTGTCGAGAAATAGAGAGAGCCAATTGCAATTCTGGAGGAGTGGTTTGAGAAAAGATATCAGTCTAGTCATTTATTCAGTCATTTTCACTTCATCGATATTTTTCCCGTGAAATACCTAGAATTCAGACAACTCTTGTTGTTTTAGTGTTTTAGTGCAAGTCAACACATTTTTTGCCATTTCCATTTAGAAAGAAAATATCTTCGCTAAAGCAAAATTAATGTTTCCAAAGATTTTTTATTTTTCTATGTTGTTTCACTCGCAACCATCATTCTTAATTACCCTATAGCATAACTTGAAACAATTGAAATGACTATTTTTTGCTAATAGCTTCACTTGCAAAGCAAGATACCTGCCCTCATTCAACCGGAGAACAACATTTCAAGATCTCCTGAACTTGTGATTTCTTCAGGTCTTTAAAACAGGCTTCAAATAATAATGCAGCAGTATAAGACCGTCATAATGAACGCAAATAGTACTCTGTACTATTTGCGTACTAATATACTATTGTACTAATAATTATATTTGCGTAGTACTATATAGTACTAATGTACTAAACTAATAAGGTACTACAACACGCAACAGAAACAATAACATGGCTCTCAGCTCTCCAAGTTTCAACCACCTCACACTGGCTGATGCTGAACTTGCGCCTGAAATTGAACATAGTTGTAGTGATCACGTTAAACTGCGGATGACTTGTCCAACAGCTGTTACGACAGAAGTTCGCTAATTTTAAATGACCCACTTACAAGATCGTTGCTCCTCTCAATTTGTTCATTAAGTGAGAGGCGGTGTTTTACACTATAGAGTGATAGTGAGATTCTCTTTAAATCAGTCTTATATGAATGAACTCAGGAGGTGTTTGACTATATGGAATGTCAGTGTGTAAATCTTTACGTCTGGATTGTGTGAATGAAGTCACGTGGTGTAAGACTGTATGGAGTGGCAATGCAGTAATCTTTACGTCAATCTTACATGAATGAACTCTGGTGGTGTTTGAGAACGTGGATCATCGGAGATT
Source organism: Platorchestia sp. MABIK (assembly GCA_014220935.1). Classification (NCBI taxonomy): domain Eukaryota; kingdom Metazoa; phylum Arthropoda; class Malacostraca; order Amphipoda; family Talitridae; genus Platorchestia; species Platorchestia sp. MABIK. Next base: position 56,652 of record JACJUY010000380.1, read on the forward strand.
AAATTTTTTATGTCTGACATTTCGGAATTAACAGGGAAGGTGTTTGACAATATGGGATAACAGTGAGGTTCTCTTTACTTTAATGATTTCAAAGCGAACCATTCAAGAATAAGAAGCCCATTTATCAAAATAATAGCACGTGCACAGATCAGAATCAAGGCTGTATTCTTAAGACGAAGATAAATTTCCTTTCAGGTTTAAATAATATTTTCGTCTAGCGCTGATGATAACCAGTACCTGGGACACAAAATTCAAAGTCCAATTTAATTTTCCATTTGAAAAAATTTCCGAAATCTTCCGACGTCATTATTTTAAGAGGAAATAACCATAACAATATCCATCATTAGCTTCATTACTTTCTACGAAGAGAAAGTTTTCCATTGGGAGAAAAAAGATCAATGATTTTCTCCGCTGAAATTTTAATGACGAGACTCCGGAGAAGCCTCAAAGAATTCATCACAAAACTCATAGAATATAATCTTGCTTTCATTTTCATTTCATCGGAAGTTAAGGCACGAAAGAGTAATTTGTGAACTGTGTTATGAGGCTAATTACACTAGAAATGATTTAGTCCCATTTCATGAAAACTGCATTCCTTCATTCTCATAATTGATGGTATTAATGAATACAAATGATCCACACCCGAACAAACACGAGCAAACATTGAATATTCTTATTACTGTTATAAAAATACAAAGGTATGAATTTCGTGATAGGAAAAATACGGATCCACCTTGTCAGTTGAATACCAAGCTTTTCAAAATAAATTTAAAACATGATATCACGAATATCTTGACAGCAAATTCAAATACACCATGACAATAGAATATCAAAGTGTAAACAGGAATGTATCACTTGCGAGATATTGGAAACTTTTAATTAAATCTACGGGGACAACAAAGGACGTTGTGAACTCCCTACTGAATTTAGTTTATTGACAGCTCAATATCTACTGTTCGTTCTGCTTTTGGAGAGAGCCATTCACTCTGAGGAAGATTAATTAAATGTATATGCACTTGGATATCAAGTTGCAAAGCATTCAGCGAGGCTAGATTCCAACTCTTATCATCGTTTGGAAGATCTGTAAAATTTCAAATGATCCTCGAAACAGTGACAATTTTCCCCCAATCACAGGAAAGTACATTGTAAACAACTGCTTAAGAATGTTACACACCACACAATATAGCTTTTCACGTGAACAGAAGCCTTCTACCTGAACGTGCATTTTAGGTTTTGCATTCCTCTCGCCTGTATTGATTCGACATGCCCCAATGCGAGTGGCAATAACGCCTAAACTGGTCCCATTGTTCGTTAGGTTAGGTTAGGTTAGGAATCGTGAAATTCGCTGTAACTCCGCTGTGTGAAGCCAAACAACGTTAGTGAACGACCTATGTCCTTGTCACCGCCGACCAACTTCTTGCTGCATGTTTTGATTTCATTAATTAACTTTATTGCGCTATGGAACGTGCTATGGAGAAATTCTCAATCGCATGATGCGATCTCTATGTGGGATTTATCACTAGCGCGCTTGATCTGAAAAAGTCTGTTTGGTTTTGTGGCGATGTTTTCTTGCGTTCACTCACGGTCCACCTTGGGATGAAATCTTCAACCCGGACTGTCTTTATGGAAGAGACATCACGGCGTTAGAGGCCCATGTCCCATTAAAAAAAATGTAATTTGGGAGGAAAGAAGGAAATAGGTTAATAATTTTCAGATAGAATTACGACTTTTATAATGCTTAATTTGACCATAAGAATATTTCAAACATATATACATGTATATATTTATGTTGTTAAAATTTACACCACAAAAACGGAATACTTCTTCACGTGATGTCAAATAATTTTCAAATTAACATTGCACAATACCAACAAAGTCTCCCCATTCCAAGATACGAGCATTTCAAGAAATACATCCATACTCTTTTCCCTCGTAATCTGAGCAATTGATTCAAAGCAAAGTATATTGAAATCATCTTCGTATGTGACTGAAGACAAATAAAAGTGAAAATAACAGAAGAATTTGACAATTATTATTATTCTAAATTGCAAGAAAGGATGCAAGGCTTACACATACTTTAATTGAGTCGTAGAAGTAAAGATAAACATAAATATTGACACCTCAGACAACCCGCTCATTTTAAGACTATGGGCATTTTGTTCATTCACGTCAATGAAATGATATTAATAAGAACGCAAGTTTAATATAAGTGAACTGCATGGAGAACTCCATGCAAATATGCACGTATTGCTCAGTTAAAACGTTCGTTTGAGCAGCGGATACTTGAATGGCTTGCAATAAAACATTTTCAAAACAAATTTTACCTCGTGAATCATGAATGTAACTGTGTGCACACGAGCGTTCATGTGTTTTTTGTGTGTGAGAACAAAGATACAAATACGTGGCTGTAAATGTGTCTGCATAATTGTGGGTGCATGCACGTGTATTTATTAGAGGAGGTGTTAATAAGTGAGCGTAAGAGCGAAGTCTAAAACAAGCGACATGCATCACAAAATAGCTTCTGAGGAGAAATGAAACTCAAGAACCAGAAGGGAAGCTAATTCAATCAAACGGAAAACTGAGAACTCTAATTATAAAAAGATGGGAGAAATGCGAGTTTTAATTACCAGAGGGATGAAAATAATGCAAGCTCTAACTAGTCAAAAATAGCTCACTTGCAGCAAAGCGCTTTCGTTTAGGGTTCAAAGCCAATTAGCCAAGCGCTCAACTGATAAGGTCGTCACAAATCATTTTATGATGCACAGGAAACAAGTGCAGGTTAATAAATATTCAATTCATTCAACCGAATACGACGTAAAGGAGTTAAAATGCTCCCACATGTCGGGAATATTTCTCAGAGGACTTAATTGTCATGCAATTAAAAAGAGTTAACATAAAAAATAAGCATCTATTTTTGCCTCTTAGGAAGAACGTCAGTGATACTTCAAATTTTAAATAACTTGTTGTAGTCTGAAACTTAATATCTAAACTTTCAATTTTACTGGAGAATCTTCAACTTGTTTACTTTCTCACAAGATGTCGCTTTCTAGGTCGTACGAATGTCTCAAAGTTTATTTTATTTACTGGGCCATGTAAACTTCTCAAATGACTCTGGTTTTTTACGTCACGCGCTCAATTTAGAACTGACTTTTTCGGCACAACGCCACACTAGCAGGGATATCAGTTCCCACACTCCGCACGAGATTGAAAAGACTGAGCTGCCCTTATTACCATAATAAAACTTTGCGTGCAGAGATTACTTACTTACTGCCTCAGTTTTATAACATAAAGCCTAAATCTCTCAGAAAATAAGATGTCCTTTTTAACAAACTAAAAATTTTCATGAAGTTGTAATAGAAGTCCTACAGGAAGTCAAAATCTGACAAAAAAATCAGCTGCCATCATTAAGAGTGTAAAAACTTTCTTCAAGTTGGAGTATCAGTGCTACTGTAAGTCAAAATCGCACGCAAAACAAGAAGCGCTTACCAGGATTATAAATATTTTCACAAAGTTGTGGTAGCAGTGCTACAGGAAGTCAAATCTCGCACAAAATGAGATGCCCCCATTAACAGACTAAAAACTTGTCTGAAGTTGTGGTAGCTGTGCTACAGAAGTTGAAATCTCTCAGAAAAAGAAGATTCCAAGTCTTTTCTCTTCCGATCACTTTGGACTCCGCCAGCCAGTGCTGCGTCAACACTGACGCTATGCTGACAACAGCACATCACCTGGTGTCGGAACATGACATCGGCGAATTCATGCCTAAAACTAACCAAAGTGTCCGAGCTTCTGTTCATTACAAGTCTGAAGTAGCAGAGGTAAAGGTGACGCAGATTTTGCATCACAAAGTACAACCTATTACTATTCAGAAAAAAATGCATAGGTGTGTAATGGGATTATTTGATTTTATTTTAACATCGATGAGAGAAATTTGTCTCAGTGTGAGCACGTATTCCTCATTGACATTAATTTTTCACAGCTGAATTTAAGAATCCAGTTGTGATCATTCCTGAAATAGAAATCGTAACACCATCGTAATATTTCTTTTTCGGTACGCATTCGTTTCCCAAATGCTAAAGAACATCCCGTGTCACAAACTGATGTTAAAACACTGTGTATGAACATTTCATATTGGAGCATCCCATTCCTGGGTGTGAGCATTCTGAACGTGTCCACTGGAGCAAAAGTAGTGTTGCCATTTCAGCACGCGAGCATTTCAAATTATCATTCCGTAACATGAATTAATATCCCCATTTCAGTATCCGATCATTTCAAATAAACATTCCGTGACATCAACCTAATGACCCCATTCCAAAATACAAGTGTTTCAAATTAACATTCTGCTACTGTCCCTATTTCAGGACACGAGCATTTAAACTCAGCATTCCGTAACATGAACCCACTGTCCGCATTCCAGACTCCCCGTCAGTCAAAGTGGTACTTAGCCCTTCCACTGGGCATCAACATCGATACCAGACGCATCAGGACGAGCACCAGATGCATCAGTCAGGGTACCAGACACACCAGGGCGAGCACCAGACGCACCAGCCAGGGTACCAGACGCACCAGGGCGAGCACCAGACGCACCAGCCACTCCAGAAGTATCAGCTCCAGGAAGGCGAGAGCGCACAGATAGCTTGCGTCGTAGACTCCCAGCCACCGCCGACCTACATTACTTGGACAAAAGAGGTAATGGGGCGAACCCATTGGAGGTAATGGTATAAGATAATAGGGCGAGCACAATGGGGGTAATGCTATAGCACAATGACAGCAATTTATCTTTTGGTAAATCACCCTGCCAATGTAACATGTAGCTTCCTGAAAGGAAATATGAACAGAAATGCTGAATAGCTTGAAAATTTTACAGTTGACAGTGTGAGTTATCGTCCAGGCTTCATTACATGATCCAATACGTTTAGGTAGGCTCCAAAAAATTGCATTTAAGTCCAAATAAACTGCATACAGGTACATTTAATTAAATACCTTTTATTTATTTCAATTTAAATGCATTCCTGATTTATGTATTCCGGTACATAAATGAGCAAGAAGGTATTTTCGCATGCAAATGAAATACGGTTTAAGTATTTTATGTGTTACGGTGTGATGTTTCTGCCAGACACGGTCACCTGCCGATGAAAACACGTGATGCTGCTACCGCCAAAATATTACGTCTTGAGGATAACTCTAAATTTCTCAGCTCTCACGGGTTGAAACTGATCAAGGTCGCAGCATTAATTAGATGCTCGCAGCAATAATCAAATCTGAGAAACCTGGTAAAATCGGGGAAAGTTCTGCAAATTTTGCTTGTAGAAAATAGGAATTTGATCGAAATGGAAAAAAGAATTTCGGCTTGGCTGAGTTGCTTGTCAGCTTGCAACGCGAATTATCGGTGTTGTTATCCATGAGATATACTTCTAATTTAATTATGAGTCCCTTAAATGAAGACAGAATGCTCTAAGAATATCATTGATGATAATAAAAATGATGAAATTGAAACTGAGAAGATAGTGATCACTGACACAATTTCCTTGCCACACTTAAGTCTAAATCTTCTCAGTTCTGCCAGCTTCAAAGTCTTGTTGCCATAGCTATGGAAATTTTAGTCCTTCTCGAGTCTGCTGCCTGGATATACAAAGAATACTTCAATCTTATTATTATTTCGGAATTTATTAGCAACTTGCACAACAATGTAAACGAATACGTTGCTCGCAGCTACCTTTTGCAATCAGGAAAGCGTATACATTTCTTGTGCAACCAGAAAACCAGGAATGAAAACCAGGAATGCTAATTTACGCAACCAGGAAAGTATATACAATTTTTGCGCAACCAGGAATGCTAACTGCACAACCTTGAATGCTAACTTGCACCACCAAGAATGCTAACTTGTGCAACAAGGAATAAGTATATATCGCTCGCAGCTGTATTGCTCAAGATTATATCGTTCACGGCTTCATAACAAGGCTCGTTATTCAGAGTGTCGATGTTTTTGCAGTCAAAATATCACGGTTCGATATTTTGTTCTGATAAAGATTCCGACATGGGGGGTAAGGCGTTGAATTTGACATTTGATGCAGTAAATAAGTTCCCCATGTTCCTTCTTTGCAAATATCTTTTAGAAATGAGGTACAAAGTTCCATTGCATTATTTAAAGGTAGTTCTAACCATCAAATACTGCATGCGTCACTAACAGGATAAATGAATTTAAATGCAAACGAGTGCCTCATTTTTACATTTAGGGCTTGGGAAATGACATCAGAATAGAAACGAAATTTCAAATTGAACTAAACAGAAACTAAACTTAGTGGACCACATTATATCCATTAATTCATTAGACATTTTCCCTCGGTGAGTGGAGTGTTTTGCCTGTGTTTTTCGCAGCTCTGAAGCTCATTTATTGCGCATTCTGTGACTGGAGTTCATTTGGCGCCGCTTTCCTCAACTTTGCTATTAATTTTTGCGCTGGGAACTCGATAAATACTGAGCTGCAACATCTAAAAACGTTCGTTTCAAAAGGATTAATGGCACGAGGCATGGCGTTCCAACATCGTCTTTGAAAATGAACTACTTTTATGCCCATTCAAAAGCACATGTCTAGATTCAGAAATACTTTTACAACGTCATCCTCAAAATTAGAAATTTTCTTCCAATTGTAGATGTGAAGGTATCTTTTCTACCGTTGAATCGTGCCTTATTATTAGGTGTGTATTGGAATTACAGTGTTTTTCTTCTATTTTGTTTTCACATGCAGAACAACGCTGACCAGCAAGATCAGGTTGACGATTTTTTGAAATACGCAGGATTAGCTTTTAGATAGGTAGAATTCTAATACGTAAATTTTATTCTCTTATAAAATTATCCAGTGCGTGGAAAAGAAGACCGTGTATTCTTCTCCAAAATGAATCAATCATTTCATATCTGAACGCAAAGAAAAAAACTCCAGTATTCGTTGATAAATTGAAAATAGATTTCCATATTACAAACCTTCTATGCTTTCTGGAACTCTTTTTCAGCTTTGCTCCTGCATACTTTGCCACGAAATTTTTCAAGCAACACATTTAATTTCTCTTCAACTGCTCGTGTTTTAGCTGTTCTGAATAAATCTCATAATTGTTGAAAAAATTTGCTTGCAAAGAGGAAATGATTAGTCCATCGCAGAAATGTCTGCAGTAAATTCTTTTTATACTTCTGAGTCTAAATTCCTCTTCTTCGTTATAAACAAAAATAGAACGTTAAAATGAATTGGATGCCTCGACAGCTCATTCATTAGAACCAGTTAAGGTTTTTAAAACCGCCATTTTAATGACGTAATAGAAACGTGAAAGTTTCATCATTGTAGTCAATGATTTGAGATAATGGGGCGAGCACAATAGAGGCGATGCAGTAGCACAATAATGAGATAATGGGGCGAGCACAATAGAGGCGATGCAGTAGCACAATAATGAGATAATGGGGCGAGCACAATAGAGGCGATGCAGTAGCACAATCATTGTTATTTAAACTCACAGAATATATTTCATCACTGAGCCTTTGTTTCAATAAACGCTGCTCAATTTTCAGAAAACATTGGTACTCGAATAATCGATTCGATACCGTGGAAAATAATTCAAAACGAGCTAAATTTGTCGGCTCAATGAAGTCACGAAGCAAGCCCATCATTCTCGACTGAATAAAATTTGTGTCAGTTGCAAAATGTCAAATCTAATTCAAGTCAAAAAATTGTTAAAACTGGAATGATTTAGATATGTTGTTATATTTTGTATCTAAGCCCAAGAAAAAGAAGCCAAACACAGTGAAGAAACAAACACAAAATTCCAAGGCTCTTAGGATGTTGCTAATGACCAGAGCTAATGGCTTCTGAATTTTTAATTCGATTTAAATTCACGCGGCTCGTGAAATTAAGGAGCAGATCTGAAAATTTACGAGTGTTCGAGTACACAAACAAGTTACAGACGTGGCGTTGGTCTGCACTGGCCACTGACTAATGATATGACAATTAATTTTTTTTGGCATTACTAATGATTTGACAATTGATTTTATTACTACTAACTAATGACATGACAGTTAATTTTTTTTACCACTGACCAATGAAATGACAATTGATTTTTTTACCACTGACTAATGATTTGACAATTGATTTTTTTACCTCTTATTAATGACATGACAAGTGATTTTTTTCTCCACTGACAAATGACATGGCAATTGATTTTTAAATGATGTCGTCACGTACCCCATGAAATAGAACTCAAAATTTGGGCGATTACGCGTACACAAACGAATTACAGCTTGTACATTTCCACATTTCTTTTCCACGATACGATATGCCGATGGGTGTGCTGGATACACGCGCTACACAGAATTCGTTTGTTGAAATTCCTACATGCTTTTGTATTAAAGATCAAAGGTGATTTTTTCACGGAATTTAATGAGCTGCGTGCATTCATTTAACATGGCCTGAAAATTTTGAACTCGATGCTCAGAGGTAATCAATTTTTATAATGAAACTGAACACAACCGAAACTCATTTTCCAGCAGAAATTTTTTCATTCGCATCATTCGCAGGAATTAAATGACGTGTCATTTGCTCAATTAATTTTCCCTTGCTTTTCGATGTCATCATTTCTACATTCTATCATCCATGTGGTTGCACGTTTTAGTGCTATCTCAGATTTTTCCTTTATTCTTCCATCATATTTCTCCAGTATCTGAAATACAATCGAGTTTCTCGGACGGTCCTCGAGCTTGGTCTAGGTGGGGCAAACGGTTTTCATCTCGAAAGCATAAATCCTCACAGTTTTACGGGCATGTTCGATAACTTTTTCCACAGGACATTCCCCTGATAAGCCACGTGTCCGGCGTCCGAATAGAGGGCCGAACGTTGACGATGATAGACGTCGGCCCGACGCACTCTGGCCGCTACGTCTGCGTCGCTACCAACGATGTCGGAAGTGGAAAAAGTTCGCCTGTTGACGTAAATGTCCTTTGTGAGTTTCAATCATAGTATTTGTCAAATGTCTTTGTTAAATGTCTACGTAAAATAAATATGTTAAATGTCTACGTTAAATTATCATTGTTAAATGTCTCATTGTCTGTGTTTAATGTTTTTTAGACTACCACAAAGACTTGATCGTTTTTTTAACTTTATGCATAATGAAATTATTTTGTAAAATTCTGAAAAAACTTTCAATTTTAGGTTCGATTCGCAAAAATACTTGAAAAATATGATAAAGTAACATGCGTGTAAAAATTGAACTATGCATTAAAATTTGTTGAGTTTGTAAAAAAAACACACAATCATTTTGTTGAATAATATCATCAATGACATCACCTCAAAAATGATGTAAGAAATTTAAAGCAAGGCTCAAAGATCCATTTCAAAAATATTTTCAATGAAGTAAATGTAATCTCTACTAGCGGCATGCATGTTTGTAAACATTGGACATATCAGTGAATGAAATGCTCTTTTTAAGAGCTCTTTCCGAAACCATTCAGTAGGTCAAAAATTCTGGAATACTACCAAAAACCACAGCGTGTCTGTGACGATATGTTTTTATCCTAGTTTACGAATGGGGATTCTTTCGTACGTTCAATAATATTTCATCGAAAACGAGAGTAAAAATTCTGCATTGAGAGCAAAAGCTGATCTATATGTTTGACGCCTGCTGTTTCGAACATCACGTATTTTCCATGCGCTTGGATGCCTTTCTTCCCAAACACACGTTCAATAACTTCTTTAAATATTTCAATTCTATTTTCATATTTTAGATAAGCCTCGCTGTGCGGAAGGCCACACAAACTCAACTCAAACTGCAGTGCCAGGCGAACCTACGACATTGGCCTGCCGAGTGAACGCCTATCCTGCATCTCCTTTGCAAATTAAATGGAGTATTTTGCACGAAGACGGATCCGAAACTATACTGCGCGACCGAAAGCTACAGGAAGTTAACACAGATCTAAATGAAGCCCGACAAGCTTCAGCTCGAACATCCAATCAACGGAATCGTGAATTTGGTTCGATTAATATCTTAGGAAGTCACCGATCGTCGGACGAATCTCAATATAGAAACGCACCTGTGTTGCTAGAATCCAAAGGTCACGTTACAAACAGCAGCAGGGAAAACAGAAATGCATCCGAAAAACGTAAAAAATCCGCAACAAACAACACAGCAGAAAATTCGCCCAAGTCATTAACTCCGACGTCACCAAACACAGATAACAATCACACTGACTTCAAAACTGACATCCTGAGCATCGTGTTGAATTTTACGAGCGATTCCATTACGGTCCTTTGCCGCGGCCAAAACAAAGTGGGGCTCCAAACCGAGCCGTGTCGCACGGAGCTCCGACAGGCCGAAGTTCCTCCTCTTTCTCTCTTGACCGCACTCGAGGCCGAATCTCCTAAAGGCTTCCAGAAATCTTCGTTGAATTGCTCCACTTCCAGTCTATCGGACACTCGAGACGCACAACTGACATGCCTGATGGATGAAGAGACTAAACGCTCCTTCCGCTCATTTGTCTTGCTGGGATGGAGAAACCATTCGCTGCTGGTCAACGCTTCCAGGTACCGGAGATGGAAATGCTCCAGAGTTATGAGCTGTTTAGAGGTCGATTAAGTTGTAAGTGTTTTTGTCGTTCCAATTTTCATTTGTAATGTGGTAGTGAGAGTGCGCTCGCACGCTCTTTGTAATACTTCCATGAAATATAGAAAGTGTGGCATTTATTGTTTAATAGTTTCTGAGTGCTTGAAATGATTCCTGAAAAAAATTATTATAGGTCGTAATGATTGTTGTATCGCTCAAATAGGCAAAATAAAGAGGAAGAAAGGCAGTAGTTCAAATAAAAACGATTTAACCATTACAGGGAGTTCAAATTAACAATAATTCTCATTTGAAAACCTTACAACTCCTAATGTAATTTTCAACTTTGTCGAGCATTTTTGGAAAATAAAAGCTACATCAAAATCCCGCAAATTCATATTGTAATAATTTTTCCGTTCACTATTCAGTAAAATCATAAAATACGCACCATGTACACAATATTTTCATGCAATGACATAAACACAATTGCATAAATGATAAGGGCGATGTATCTTAATTACGCTGTGAGCAACTTCTGTGAATATGTTCCCTTAGCAAAGACCTGCACTGGGAGCTGACAAGTGATAATATAGCCAATCACGAGCCCGGCAGCCTGCAGTGGAGCGTGATTGGTCAAAATTCCTCGGTACGGACGGAATTCAAGGTGCACCTAGCGGGCCCCAGCGACGGAGGCGGCAGGCCTATGCAGATCAAACCCGACTCTGCAAGAAAAGAAAGTAACGTAAAAGGTGAGTATGCGATAGAGTCAACTAAAAAACCATCTTCCTTTGATGCAACAACTTGAATTTTGTCATGAAAAATAAATACACAAATAGAACCCGCTTCTGCACGAAAATAAAATAACTTAAAAGAAGAGTATTTTAACTAACAGCGATGCTTATTTGATGCAAGAACAGGAAATTTTTCGTGGAAAATAAATACCTGAATAAAATCCGATTCTGCACGAAAAGAGAATAACGTCAAAGGTGAGCATTCGATGGAATTAACTGAAAACCTACAAACGATGCTCGTTTGCCACAAGAACATGAATTTTCTTTTAAAAAATAATTAAATTTTAGTTTATTGCATAATTTAGGAAAGTCAATTCGTACATCATTTCATTTAAAATAAAAATTGAACTAAACGTCAAACTAACAAGGTATTCGAACATGGAAGTTTGGACTGTGAGCTACTGAAATTCGATGGAAGATAACTATCATCCATTCTATGTGTTTTTCTCCACAATGATATTTCTCAAGTGCCTTTAACTTTTAGCCAAAGCTTTGAGGTCTTTTGTTAAGATGGAAAAAAGAAATTTCTTGAGAAGTGGTAGCTCACGTAGAATTTATAATGAAGTTATTGTTTGACTAGCCCTTAAAGCCTCATGTTGACTCTCTGATATTAAATCAATCATCTCATTTTGAAACTATGTTATTTGGAAGCTCTTCATGATTTTTCAACTCGGGCATAATATATCATTTGCTACAATCTGATGATGCCTGGAATTTTATCTGATGACATCTAATTTTAGAGATTGCTTTACCATCCGTTAAGATTCTGCACTTTAACTGAGAACAAAAAAGTCCGCTGAACTTTACGGCCGTGTACCGATTTCGGCGCCGCCAAAATTCTGGCACACTCTACACTAAGTAAATCATTTTGGGTTCCCTAAACGAGATGGAGCTTGTAAGACTGGCAGCCAATGCCCCAGCGTCAGTCTTGCTTATGCTCCTGACTTCGCCGTAACTCCGTCCTCCAAAAACTCGAAGAATAATGCAAACTTTCCTGCATTCTGAAGATGAAAGATTTCCTTCTTTTACTGCCGTCGTTATCGAGGGACAAGCGACACTTTCGCAGAATATTTTTTGCCGGTGCTGTTAGGTTTTTTTCGTAAATGATGAGCTCTAATGAGAAGTTCTCTGTAAAATTTAGGAGAACTGGAAATCTTCACCGATAAAATTATTAATTTTTGAAAGTAGTGAAGCAACTTGCGCAGCTCATTAGGGGAAGGCAATTTAAGAAAGATGACACTATCATTGCAGCTGATTGATTTTTCCAAGTCGACATACAATGCCACACAACAGCAGTCAACACATCATTTAGTCTTCAAAATATCCAATTCTACTCCTCTTTTTTAGCTCAAGGTAGACTGAAATATTATTAATAACCTAAGGAGTAATTTTTCAAAACGACGTTGAAAATCAATGCATTTTTCATTAATTATAACAGAAAACCCTTGTTTTCCTAACGCAGAAGGATTCGATACGTCCATTTTATCTTGTATAATTTGTGTTGTTAGTTCATTCGAACTCGATGCCTCCCGTCGCTGTTTACTAGCATGAGAATATGAAATATTCCTGCTAATCAAGGACCTACAAGTTTTTGGTCAGAGATGTTGTGAGCGTTAGCTTCTTTATATCAGTTTTTTTTTCTTACAACCTAAATTTTTGTAATAAATAAGCATGGTGAAAGCTTAATAAATGTCTAATGACCTTTGTGGTTTTATTTTCGAGCGATGCAAGAAATGAACGTAGGCAGTATTTAGGTCCTGAAATTTTAATGAGCACAGAAGAACGTATGATTAAAAAGTGGAGGAAGTTTAGATATGTTTACAAAGTGCCAAACATGGATGGTAGTCCGAGGAATGAACTTACTCGGAGGAGAGATGGGGCTTATAGAAGTCAAAAAGTCCCCATTTATAAGTTGTTCCTAGGTCTAACACAATCTACAGAGAACTTGATTTTCAGAGATGACGCCATCATTTGATGCATTTATCAAGCAGGCATCACCTTAAACTCCACTAGAAAAATTCCTCTGCTGAAGAAAACACAAGTTTCTCCTGGATTGCAATTTTCATAAGAGTATTTGAGAAAGACAACGTTTTAACCAAAATTGTGTGGTCTTGTAAAGCTAAAATTGAATTTTTTAGGAGAAACAAAGGAGGCTATTTTAGTGGAATGAAAAAACCCTTCTGCTCCTGTTGTATCTCGCAGTGAGCATTGGAAGACCGGCGCCGCCGGATGTCTTTTATTGCACTTGGGTTTCTCATGTCTCTGAGCCGGATAAGTCATAAAACGCCGGAACTGACCGACAGAAGTCCTTTATGGTGCCTTGCCTCTGCCACGCTATACAACTACCGGAAAGTCCTTGTTCGACTTCCGGGCACTGCTAGTTATAAGTAAGGTCTGTCACCGATGGAATCAGTACATTACTAAGAGCCTTGCTGTGCGTATACTTATCCTTCTCCCGAGTTGCGGCTCAGGGAACTGAAGTGAAGTTAAAGCTTCTGCTACAATACCTCAAGTTGTGTCGATAGTACGACACTACAAATTGGCGACGAGGATGAGGTATTGAAGAGAGTACTATCGACACAACTTGAGGTATTGTAGCAAAAGCTTTAACTTCACTTCAGTTTCCTGAGCCGCAATTCGGGAGAAGGATAAGTATACGCACAGCAAGGCTCTTAGCAATGTACTGATTCCATCGGTGACAGACCTTACTTATAACTAGCAGTGCCCGGAAGTCGAACAAAGACTTTCCGGTAGTTGTAAAGCGTGGCAGAGGCAAGGCATCATAAAGGACTTCTGTCGGTCAGTTCTGGCGTTTTATGACTTATCCGGCTCAGAGACATGCGAAACCCAAGTGCAATAAAAGACATCCGGCGGCGCCGGTCTTCCAATGCTCACTACGAGATACAACAGCTCCCAAAGTATCAGTCTAACTGTGAAATTTAGAAATAGAAATTTTCTGGTTAAGAAACCAAGTGTTTGAAACAACATGGCTGCTTTTCAACAAGTCATTATTGGATCGTTTCCGATTTATGGGTGAAAAACAATACAATAAAAACGGCTTTAATAGGGCTCAATCCAATCCCTCTTTCTTGCTTTTTCTTTCATTGTTAAACTTAGTGGAAAATTTGTTAGGTTCTTCAATTGGGTTATGATTGCATTGATCATTGGCTATCTAATGGGAAAACGGAATGTTTGTGGGTCGACAGTTGTAATGGTCGAAGTGAAGTGCGAAACTTAACTCTTCACAAATCTACATGAAACCTAAAAACTCGTTCTCTGCTCGCAGTGATGCTCAAAACGCGTCTCCTACACAAAATATTCCCTGGGAATAACGCGACTTCTCAGAACGAACATCTAAAAATACTTCGCGAATCTGTTTCGCTGTCATTTTATTTATGGGAACCGAGTTAACAGAGACACATCTCTTTGAGTCTTTAACTTTACCGTTCCCGTACAAAAGCAACCTTCGTTACGGATTAAAAAATATGTACAGTAGAATATCATTTGAAAACCGGAATAAAAACCGTAAATGAGCAGCTGCATGTGTATTCTCGAAGAAATGTTCTCGTTGTCTCTCCTTGCATGCTAATATGGAGACTTTAATGAAACTGTGAACTACACACGAGCTAATGAGGTAGTCAAAGACAAGGATGGATTGAAATGAGCCGCAGAAAAATGCCTCTATTCCTGTCCCATGGCACTCGAGTGGCTGTAGTACAAACTCATCGCCATAGAGTTCAAAATTTTCCATAAAGGAAATGTTATACGTCTATGTATTTATCTCGCACGAGAGTTATTGATTTGTACGTACACTTTCGCTTGATAAAATTTCGCCTAAATTTGGCTAATAAATCATATTTTTCATTCGTTTCATGATACAAAAATTTGAGCCCCTAAGAGCCTTTCACAAATAAATTACAAAATCATAAATCCCCATGTTTAGATTCATCAATGATTCGAGTCTCAATAAAAGTTTATTTTACGTTTTTTTATCATTTTAGAGTAAGTATCAATTCTAGAGGCCCTAAATAAGTGTTCACTTTCTCATGAAATAACTTCTCCTCGATGGAATCAATTTTGCTCAAAACTTTTCTGGACCTAAGAAGTTTAACATCATCTTGATTTTCATCGGCTCGGAACACGGGACAGAAACTTTCTAGCACAAGAGCTGGTGTAAATTTTGGCTTCTGTTCACAAATATTTCAGCGCGCGAACCAGAAGTGAGAGAAATATTCAGTTTGAAAGAAGGGATCACAATTTCCTTTATCTGTTGCAAGTGTTAAAATTTTGAGCTGAATAATTAACGAAACTTTTTGATCGTTACTTTGAGGTTATGATTCGACCTGGCCTGGAATACCTGGTTTGGCCTGGAATATCAATTCGCATAAAATACACGGCTGCCGTTGTTTCAATCCTCAAATTGAATTTCTTACTTTTAGTTCTACGTTTCAATTAAACTCTTATGTAATATTCAAAGAAATAAAATTATTTATCAGCAAGGAGAGGTACAAAATATTGGACGTTAACAATTTCATACTTGTCTTAATGTTCAACAACAGGCATGAACTCGAACATCTTGTGACTACAATTTGATACAAAAGTTTGCCATCTAAATAAATTTAAAGATCACTCACAAATTATTTTCAAAAAATCCTCCTGGAAATCTGTAAGAAATACAGAATGAAATTTTCATTTTCACACTACAATATCAGAGAAAATAACTCTATACGAGTGATGTTATAAATGTTTAAGTTTTTAACTGACTGCCGCTTTTAAAAATTTTCACTTACATTTTACATGTCTTGTCAAAAGCACAATCGAAAAATTCATTCTCGAAAAATGAATAATTATTTCATATATTAACTCATTTGTAATAATTATTTCTTTCATATATTATTTACATAAAAATTAAACTAAAAAAGTTGTAATGCACAATTACCCCAGATGCAATCACATTTAATATTAAGGCTTAAACATTGCTGCACGATACTTTAACTTTACACAGGCGAAAATCAAATGTACTCATCAGTAGCACTTATAAATATAAGAACAAAAAAGGGCTCATGAGAAGCTTTCAGTATCGATTCAAAAACACTGATCAGATGAGAGTCAGAGTAGAAATCAGACTTTTTCTGACTTTATTGTTACTCTTAGTACGTTTTAATTTTGGTAGAAAAGGTCCTAACATGTACATTTAGCAGTAGTTTATTAGCTATTTTAAAATTTTTGCTCGCATGCCATGTTTTTTTCTGACTCTGTTGTGAATCTAACACATACATTACGCATTAATTTAGCAGCTATTTTGAAATATTCACTTGCAAACTTTCATCAGGTGTACTGCTGCTGCCGGCGTGGTGGCGGTGGGCGGTGAAATTGAACTTTTTCTGACTTTATTGTGAACCTAACACGTACATTACGCAGTAATTTATCAGCTATTTTAAAATATTTTCTCGCAAACTTTCATCAGGTGTACTGCTGCTGCCGGCGTGGTGGCGGTGGGCGGTGGTGGCGAGCGCCGGAGTTTTGCTGGCGCTGCTGCTCTGTTTCGGCGCCGCGGCGGCAGTGGCCGTCAGTCGGAGACGGTCGCGGAGGCTGTGCCGGGACACGCATTCGTGCGTCACTCTCACTCACGAATCCGTCACCGCCTCCGAGCTCGACTCTGGTAAGTTATCAATATTGAGCTTCCGAAAAGTTCGACTGAACGTACTGAATAGATGATTACAGTTGATTTTACTTTAGAAACACTATCTTTCGTCAGATACTATGCAAACTAGTTCGTGTAGATAATATCATTTCTCTGACTGTTTTTAGAACGTATGAACTAGATGACCAGTTAAATTTAGTTTATAAAGACTATTTTTCAACGGATAGTGTAAATACCATCTCCTGTATAAAAAATTTTTCTCGCTGGCTGTTTTTAGTTTGAATTGAATCCATTCCCTTAGCATAATTCTTGTCAATCAAACAGAATTTCCTTCTAACTGCATTGCCCCTGGCACGATCTTCTGCGATCGCATTCGTAATATGCACTGTAGACCACCAGAAGATAACCCCTCGAACCCCGCATTCTGCATTTAGGAAGTGCTCTCCTTCCTCAATATTTTGATATATCATCGTGCACAAAAAATTGCAGATAGTTCAGTTTGAAATCCGATTTCTGCTTGAAAATGTCCTATGTCCCTCGTGAATGTAGGCATAGGAATCTCACCGATTACTCCTGATTTCTTTGTGAGCCCAGTAGGAGTGCCGCGAACTATACGTCACTTAAACACGAAGTTTGTTTGATAACTTAAGTATCAAACGCAATACTGATAAAACAAAAACTAGAATTCACACATTCATTTGCTAGGATCTCTGCATGTATTTATCATAGTATGAAAAAGGCGTTTTTTAGTGTGACGAATTCGTCACACTCAGGGGTAAAAGGTTAAAGCCACCTACTTTATATAAGTCTAAGGAGTAGGTACCCAGTCCCCTCGTCCCCTGCTTCATAAATATGTGCTGAGTCAGCACTTAAGCTGTGAGCACGCCAGCACGACGCAAAATTTTGCCTAAGGGTCTCATTGTTTCTCGCCACTGAAAAAAACGTTGATTTTTTACTTTGCTCATTAAAAAAATGTGCAGTAAGAGGCCTGAAGACCTAATTACTTTTGCTGCTTAGTGGAGTTTACAATGTTAATATTTTAGTGCTTTATACAAGAACTAAATATTTTAGAATATCGTTTAAATATTAACAAATCATCATTTGTGTGAAATTTTAACAAAAATTCCGCTCTTTCTGCAGGCGGGTCGACGGTAAAATTAATTGGCGACGATATGGCGCAGGTTTTGTCGCCGACGAAAGGAATATTGAAGTCAACTCCTAGCAGTTCGCATTCAACCCACGAAATCACTCAAGATGAGGATTTCCCTGCCGCTCCTGAGTCTGGAAGGACATTGGTAAGACTGATTCGCTATTTACTGAAATATAGATCTCATACAATTTTGACTGGTTGTAACTACTACAAAAAGAAATTACTATCAAAACTTAAAAATTCCGCGTAGTGTCCCACTGCATAATGAACAGTGATCCCGTTTGATAAAAGATGATATTCACCTGAACCTTCATGAACAAGCGTTAGGTCTCCCGTATATGAAAAAATTTTTTACCTCAAAAACCTTTACTTCACATTAGAGGCCACACAATCCAAATTCTGATAGTTATACATCAAGGTATCATTGATACACTGTTTCTTCAAATAATATATACTAGATTATTTCACGCATTTTACAGTTTGAGAAATTTAAAATTAAGGGCTGAACTTTTTTGGCCCATTTTGGACAACTTTCTGCAAACTTCCGCTTTAAAAAAATAAGAACAATTTTAAATTTTACAATTTTCGTGTGCTTTAATTTTTTTTATCACCCTACATTTAAAAGATATCATTTTGCTTCTTCTCTTTGCCTTCAAACCACTACCAATATTAAACCGACATTGACTGAAGACCTGCCAAAACTTCCACAAGACTGGACGTAGGTGTTTTGTTTAATCTCATAGTAAAGTCGCACTATCTCTGTCAAGCGGCTTTGTAATTTACCATGAGCAGGGTATTTTTGAAGCTTTCGTTCAATAAAAGGAAAAATCCTTACATTTATCTTCATTTAAGTATCAAATTACAAATATTGTAGGTCTCCAGAATTTTTTTTTTTTACGCTCTGTATCAACCCAGAGCTACAAATTATTGCAATAAATTTTTACTCTCATGGTCGTCTGTTATCAGAGAACGTGGTAAAATGGCAATGACATCAGGAATTTCTTCACAAATTCTAAAAAGACAGACATGAATCTCGTTCAAAGGTTAGTTGACAGCGCGAAACTCATTGCGAAAGATGTGAGAGTGTTTCTTCGTGTCCGAAAATCGCTTCTCTGTACAGACCAGACCTGCATTGACGTAGAGAGCGGACACTTATAAAGCTTATTCCAATTTCAATTTCTAAAAAGCTTAGTGTCGTCAAATAAACTTTCATCACCTTCGATTCTGGGGTCTCACCCCACCATGGTTGAATAAACTCCAGTCTACTTTGGAATTTGTCATCTCAATAGCGATGATTTGTTTCATTTTTACCTATTCCTAAACAAATCGTTTTTAGAGTTGTCATATCTACTGTTAAAATTTGTGCCATTAGTTTTTGCACCTTTTGTATAACTCTGGCATGTTCCGTTTTGAATATCTTAACCAACGTACGTGTATGAACTCCTCATCTTTTTTAACTACGTATTTAGAGATACATTTCCCTTAAAAGCTGGGGCTTAACAAATACTATAACCCAAAACAGAGGGTTAAAAAAACCTCTGTTGAAGAGCTTATGAAGTGTTGAAGAAGTGAGGTGTTGAAATGCTAATGAACGAACTAGCAAACACGTTGAGGCTAGAATAGTTGGTAATATTTATTTAATTTAAAAGTTCGTGAAATTTATTCCTAGTACTTCAGGTACAGTAGTTCCAGACTCATCTGATGCATATGTGTAAGTTAAAATTTTACGAGACATTTTGATTTGAAAAGGTTTTCTATCCATCACAAGAAGAAAAAAGTTTTTAGTTGAGAAGTTTGTTAGCTAAAAAGTTTGTTAGTTAATAAGTTTGTTAGATAAAAAGTTTTAGCATATTAATAGTGGTTATCAAATTTATCGAATGGTTAAATAGTTTTTATCATATTTTGACAGAGTCTTCAGATGGTTTTTGTCACTTTTTATCAAATTCTTTAAATCGTTTTTATCATTTTTCGGGAGACTCTTCAGCTAGTTTTTATCATCTTGTATTTATAACTTCAAATAGTTTCTGAAATCTTTCAAGAGTGGCTTAAGAAGGTTTTCATTATTTTGCATATAAATCAACAGTTTTCACATTAGCACGTTGACTGCGTTTCGACCCATTGGTGGGTCGAGCTTAAGTTTTTCTTGCTGCGAAACGACCCGTCGACAGACAGGTCGTTTGAAAAAATTTTAACAATCTTTTAAAATTGATGGTATTTAATAGAACCAGTTAATGTTTGGTATTAATAACATTTTTAACAACTTTTAAATTTAAATGTGAGTTGAACACTGAACTTCAGTTTAACTCATCGCAGTCAAAGTGTTAAGACTTTTAATTACAAAATATCGAATTAAAGCAAGTTTTTGTTTGTTCACTGCACAGAACACGAGTCGCCGTCTGCCTTCAGCAGCTCAGCAGGCATCGCTACAGCTCTCCTCAGGCTGGTCTCCTGCCCACATTTTAGTTCAGAAGAGAATGGGAACACAAGTTGAACTTCACGAAACTTCGATCGATGATTTTCAGAAACCTGACTCTGAGGAATCCTTCTTAACTGAAGTTACTCATTTGCATTCATTACCAAAGAATTTTAATCAAAAAACAGTCACGTTTTCGACGTCTCAGCATCCTGGAATTCACGATCAAAAGTTCGATAAACTGAATGATACACCACTGCTCTGTTCGAAGCATCACTCTGTCAGTTACGATCACCTCCCCACTGTTACTGGCACGCTTAGAGCAACGACGCTGGCCTCATTGGACACGTCGACAAGCCCACTGAAGTTACAAAGAACAAATTCCGTTCCTAAAAAGCTCATGGAGCCTCAGTGTCAGTTTTGTAGTCCTGGAGGTGACACCGAAAGCGCAGGGGGTCGATGCACGCTCAAGAACAAGTGCGTGAATTTTTCTTTGCCCGTTCCGACGCCCCTTCTTACGGGCACCAATTCATGCTGTCATTCCTCCAGCTCGGCAAATTACTCTTCTGGTTTCATGGGAAGTCGGCGGGCTTCAGAAAATCTGACATTTCCCTACGACGCTTGCAGACCTCCTAGGAAGCCTCCAAGACCACCTGACAATGCCACTTCAAGTGTGCCGAATGCATGGACCAATCTGCCTGCTGCAGATATTGCAGGGTGCCAAAGTCTAGGAAGTATAGAAAACCCAGAGAACTTTCCCATGCTTTTACCAGGACCGAAAACGACTTTTTGTGAGTCTAAAATGCCTGATACCAGCGTTGCAACAAACCATTTTTCTGAACCTAATCCCAACAAAACGATATTAGCATTAATCAATAAAAATATGGAATCGACTTCTTTGCTACGAACTGCCAAAACTTCTAGTAATGTGATCAATGCTGAGCCGCCTCAAGATATTTCTGATTCAAAATCTGTTCTTTCATCGTCATCTAAAATCAATTCTGAAGCTAAAGAAGACTTAAATATCATTCCCCCTCCTTTACAATTCAAAATTGTCGACCAATGATAAAATTCTTGCGAGTATGCCTGCTTACTCATTGTTCGACTTAAGTTTAAGCTTCGTTCTGGTTCTTCTCGTGATGTGGTGTGTATTTACTTCCGTCAACGGAAGCATATCATTTCTATTTTGTGCTCTACGAACTCTTTGTACCAATTAACGACTAGTAAAGTGTTTATACGAACATTGCTTGTTTTAGCTGTCTTGCCTACATGTTTTTATTTTTTTTATTTCCTAAAATTTTCCACTTTTTTTCAAATGTTTGAAGTGTTTGGGATCATTCCATTGGACTAAAAATCTCCCATTCAATTTGCTGAAAAATGCAAACACACTTTCGTACAATGTCAACCGACTACGAATCTCCGATTAGCATCCTTAACTCAATAAACATATACGCATTGCATCATTCCGAGAAATTTCTCCCCCATTCTTGAAAATAGACTTCCAGTAATTCACACCAAGCAATACTCATGAACCTTAGCTTTTCCCCTTCCAAAACTGTTGTAAAATTCTAAAACCTTGAACATTCCATTTTCACGGCTCACACCGCAACACAGTTCGAAGCAGTGTCAAGGTTTATTACATTTACGTTGCCCCAATTTCATAGTAAATCTGCCACGGAGCTCGCTGCCTTTGTTATAGTCTGGGACCTTTAGATTTTGTTTGGCTCGTTGAAGGCGCCAAGGCGAGATTTGGGCGAATGTTCACGGCTACGCAGGCTGACGCTCACGTTGTACGGAAAGCATTTCAGGCCTGCAAGATTAGGGAGCAAGGACCCTTTACAAGAAAAATAAGATGAATTTAAAACACCGTACGTGACAGAAAGACAAATTATGAGCTTGATATACAGAGAAGAACTTTCAGAAATGCCAGCGGAGCATTTTTCTTTCTGAAATACTGCGGCGTATGCTGCTAAATTTGACATTTTCTTAGAAGAGAATTACAGCAAGGTGGAAAAAACGAGGTCTAGAAATCCCTCAACAATTTTAACACCTTTTTTCTCATTGAAACACTTGCACATGTAAATACTTTTAAAATTTTAATCCACTTTAATCAGATAAAGTGCACTTTAGAACACTACACTGAAAGAAATTTATCATTTGTATAACCTGTAAATTTTTATTGCAGAAGTCACATTGGTAAAAGTTTGCAAATTGACTTTACGAACTGTACAAGCGGAAAAAATATCAACATGATAAAAAAATGAGCAGAAACAAAAAATTAATCTAAAGACTCAATGACACAGCAACAATTTACAAAGGTTTTATCTGATACTGACTAATGTATACAATGCCTAGAAGCAAAACGCCAGAACAAATTGCTTCTATCTGTCACACTGATGGTGTATGATTTTTCAAACTGCTGTAACTTATACAGTACTTTCACAAATCGTAAAGGTGTACTTAAGAGGATGTGTCGGGAAATACATACGTACATAGTTACAATAACACACTTTGACTGCATCATACATTGCTGTTTAGATTAGAAAGACTCTTCAAACTTCTGAGGGATTGAACCAATTTTGACAAGTTTGAAACATACAAATTAATTTGCACCTCGTTGAGTGGTTCTTTTTTGTCTTCACCCAAAAAAAAGTTTAGAAACGTTTTCAAATGTTCTGTCTTAGATGCTTAAATTTATACTTTATGAAATAAATTCCAATTTTACTTAGTAAGCTGGAAACCATGGTTGCGCGATCAACTAAAGGCGATATTTTGTGTAAAGAGATCCTTCATTACTTATATTTTGCTGTGTTGTATCCAATCGAGTCAAAAGCTCTGGAAATTTTCTCACGTATAATTTTTACAACGCCCAAAGATCACAGCAAGAGTTTCTTGTTAGTCAAATTGCGCATGCACGTAGCCTGCGGCTATAGCATGCATAGTCAATACAATTTTCTGAAGAGAGCTTACGTGAGCATGGGTAGAATTTTTTGCTAAAATGCGACTGCATCAGAAAAATAATTCAAAATAGCAGTAGCCAAAAGCCATTATTTGCCCACCACGAAAGTAAAAGATTAGCTCCGGAGTGTAAAAAAGATTAAAAATCCTGAATTATTACGCTTCTTAAAACAAAGTTGTTACGCTTAGAACCTTATTGCTGATATTTCAGAAAACACAAGCACATCAGTGATCTACCGCAAAAATAGATAAGGGTGCATCAGAAATCTTTCAGTTATTTTTGTTGATGTTTGAAGCTTTTAAGTACTGCAATCTCTTTCTTCGCTAAATTCATTTTTAAATTGAATTATTCACAGAATAAAGCATAGAGAAAATTTATAGTTATGGTTTTGCAGTATATCAACTCAGGCAAAAATGAAGTTGCTGTTTGCAATTACTCGCACACTGCATTCGATGTTCTTCATCTCAGTGCAATGTTGAAGGCAGCCACCGAACATGAGCGAAGAATGCGTTTTTAGACATGTGATGAGAAAACTCTCTGTTTCAGGACACGTTTCTTCTCAGCTATCATGATAACGTTATTCAAATTTTCAACATTTTTGTTTTTTTAAAATGCAGATCAATTATTGTATGTGTGAGAAAACTGGGGGCTGTTTAGCAGCGAACGCAATTCTCCTTGATCTGTTGTTGGCAGCCTTTTTTGACCAGAAATTCGTAACGTAAAATCAACCATAGAATTTCACTGCTACGTTAAAATTTAACTGCAACTCAAAAATGTCCCCTAGCTAGACCATGATCCTCTTGAGCACAGCATTGTAAGCATTTGATGCCAGCACTTGCATCAACAAATAAGGTTAAAATTGAAAACACACCAAATGGGAAATAAATTTGAACAAAGATTCAGGTGGCAGAACGCACATCTGATTAACAGCATTAAAATTCCAGCCCTGGTTCTTTCTGGACACTCCGCCACGATTACATCATCGAAATTTGAGCTCCGAGAAAATAAAGGAGTGTAATTCGCAAAACTGGTGCGTATTCCGTTTGAAAATCTAATACAAAGCTCGTGTGTTATATATAAGTCAAAATATCTTCAAGTCTCCAGCAATGGCGGCCCGTCTTAACGACGCACAATTATCGTAAACCTTCGCCTCGGGCAGGTCAATGTTGCAAGCATCTCATGGAGGACAGAAATGTTGGTCTCTCAGCGAGACCCGAGGCCTGAAAATAACAAAAAACCGTGTACGCAGCTCTCTCAAGGTGATGCAGCCGGCAAAGCTTACCTTGGAAACATGAATATCTTATCCTAAATGATGCTGTCGCTCCACCACGTCTTCAAAACACGAATATTTTGCTTAAGAACGCACTTCGGGAGTGAGAAGTGGTGCTTGGTAACTTGTTCACACTTTTTAAGGTTAGGTGTTATTTCATTAGGATTTGTTACCATGCTACATGAACGAGAAATGTAACTCTATCTTTAAATTAAATTAAAGATGTTAAAGTAAATATAATTAGAATTAAATTTGCTTCACGATGAAATACCGCAAGCCTAATTGTATTGAAAGGATTCAATTCAAGTTCGAAAATGTGGAATCTACTTGGATCAATTTTTGTATGAACTTATAAAAGTACTAGTAGGGAATGAGAAATTACAGAAAAATATAGAAATAAAGAAATCATTTCAGATGATCACAAAAGCTTTTACATAACTGAAGGATGATTTTTTAATCAAACTTTGTATGTTAGTGTTTGTGGAAAACATGAATCTTGTTAATTATAAAATTAATACTTTTGCTATGGAATCAGATGTGACTGTAAAAAATTCACATCTCCGCTGAATCTTCTGAGATATATTACCTACATCTGATAAAAAATCGTACGTAAAATCAACTGATACCATTGACATAAACTGAAATTATTTGGTATAAACATATGATCAATATTTGTCAAAAAATATTTGTTGATTGATTGGAGTTTATTTCGCATTTTTGTGAAGCCAAATCTCCGCGTTCAGTAGGACAGCCTCTTCGTAGACCTGAAACAGAAGCTAAAAATTCACTCAATAATATTATAGCCGCGCAAAAAAGCATGCATCGAACATCCAAATTTGGTAATTACGCAAATTTTTGACCCCCTTGACAATACCACCTGTATATCATGGCTTGCAAAACTTAAACGAAGGTTAATTTTAAGATTACTTACACCAAACTCAAGTCAATTGACTTTCCGAGCAGCTGCTACTTTCTCTCGTGCTGTTCTACTCGTAGTCTACACTGTCTAACTTTTTCGCCACCTTCATGCATGTTTTTCGCCGCCTTAGCGATTTAAGCGTTTAAATTGCTTAGGCGGCGAAAAACATGCATGCAGGCGGCGAAAAAGTTAGACTGGGTAGTACTCAAGAACTCTTTGAGAAATGCGCCCAATAGTTTACAAATGCATACAATTCAGTCTCTGCAAGACTTCCTAAAATCATTGCTCAAATTTATAAGCTTTGGACTGAACTTAGAATCAATCTTTATACGAAGAATTTTCGAACTGGAATGCGTTCACAAAGTAAAATAGTTTTCATTCCGTTCTTAAATGTTTAAAAAAAATAGAAATGTAATTAAATAACACGCAAAGTTAAACTTTTTTGAAAGGAGTGACATTTATTTCCGGAACTCATCGACTCACTAGTTATTATACAGTATTTAATTTGACATTTGTTAATAATATCTTCATTCTCAACTTGATAAAAGATCCTCTTTTCAACATCAACATCTGATCCGATTGCTACTGAGCAAGTGCTTCCATGAAAGCAAAAACAACTAGGAATGATCAAAGAATAATTGATAGTATCTAGAAAACTACATACGTGATGTCAAAGTAAAAAAAATACTAAAGTAACAAACGCGAAGCAGTTTCCTTAGATGAAATCATTCAAATGCGAACTTTATCCTGATGTATTGCAAGACAAATTTTCCCTTGCAACAGAAAAGCATTAAAACTTTCAACGCAAAGAACTCAACTAAAGCAATAACGAGTAACTATAGTCCCCCCGCACGAAACAAAACGTTATAATTCTTTAGAACTTAATAAGAAACTGTGGTCCTAATGAATACAACAAACAGCTGTGGCCCATTAGAAAAAAAAAGAGTCGGAGTCCGTGATCTTAAAGAACGTTACAAGCAATTGAAATTCTCTAGAAAGTGAGACGCAAGTGTGGTCCATAACAACATAACAAGCCATTGTTTTCCTCTATCAACAAGATTAATAAATGCAATCTTAAAAAATCAAATCAAGACGCGGCGTAGCTCTAGAACAGAACTCGTCATCCATACGCGCATTCGACTGTGGTTCAAGTCTTCTCAACTTACAAGTACATGTGTAAAAGGTATTTGAATACGCTCACAGCGCTTAAAAAATTTTAGAAAACGTAGGTGGCATTAGAAAAAACGGATCCCAGAATATTCAACCACAGCACCGTAGAGCAGCTTGAGGTATGACTGAGCAGCTTTCCCCGTATTTTTTGCTCTGAAAATAGTCGTAAATCCCTTTTCTAATCCTCAACTTTGTCGATCCGATGTCATTTTCTTTCTCGTGAACTTTATTTTTGCTTTAACGTGATCATTTACAATCCGATATTCTGTTTCTAATATCCTGGATAAAAAAAATCATCTTTAGCATCAAAATTAGCAAAATCTAATCAAGAACGTTAAAAAACAATTGTAGCTGTCATAGCACTGTTAATAAAAAACATACGACAGATAGCATTCAAATAAAGTTTTAAAAAAATGGACATCAACAAAGAACACACAGGCAAGAACACTTCTTGAAAGTGAAAATCACTTGTAAAAGCTAGGGTTGAAATATTTGTGTTAAACAATACGAGCTCAGTTTAACAGACTTTAAGAACGATAAACGCAATCTAAAACGAAAGCTGAAAAATACACACTAGTACGTACGGAAGTTTGAATGACTTTGAGGGAGAGCGAATTTTCTCTTTTTCACAGAACAGATCTTTCTGAACATCGTCACCTCTATCGTATCAAACAATCCTTCCGTAAAAACATGACCATTCACATTAAGTTTGATTCCATGGTTCAGGAGATAAGTCAATGCTTAGACACAATAGTTATCACCCTCATGCACAGTGGTTACTTCTAAGTTCCGACGTTCCTTACAAAATCTTCAGTTACGACAGATGGCAGAACAACCATTACAACACATCACTAATATTTTGTATCGCAATCAATGTTAAGAAGCTTATAGAAAATATACACTTCATTTTATTCATCGTAATCTCATAATCTAATAAATAGAGCAAGTTCTTGATCACTTTCGAAGAACTCGCCTAAGCTCCTAGGTACAGCTTGTATAAAGCAATTGATCTTACGAAAGCACTGACATTTTATCGCAACCATGATGGAAAGTTCAATAATCACATCTGCATAACCGGCTCTACTAGCAAATCCTAGAGAATCAGAGCAAACGTCAATTTTTTTTAATACCCCTGTGAGAGGGAAAAATTCTTAATAGTCCGCAACTCACAAACCAGACTTATCTGCGTTTGAGCAAACTTGAACCATTCACGTGGGCCTTCCTTATACTCATTTGAATTTGCAAAGTATTTTTGAGTACCTTGTTTTGCAAAATGCGTAAAATCTGTTTCTCTGTAAATATCTTTTTCTCCATGAGTTTCAGAAAATTATCGAAAATTTTCGATGAAAGTTGAACATTTTTAACTTTTCGCAGCTAGTCTGCAGCGTCTCGATTTAAGATCCACCAAAGGATCTTAAACCTTGAAGATCCACTAACGGCAGCAACGAAATACGTCTTGAAAAACATCGCTTGGGACGCAAAGAACAGAGTGCTGATATTTACAAGCTCATCGTAAGTCTTTCAGTTTTTCTGCGATAAAGAAAGCCGTAAGTATAGCATTATGTGCTAGGGAGAGTCGTAAACACGAGCATATCTTGACTACAGCTGATCGGACTGATCGTAAAGTGTTGAAGCATCTTCATGTTACGCAGGGTGGGCGAATCAAAATTCGAGCCTGTGAAATGTTGTTCAAAGAGGTACAGTTTCAGGGACATGGCTTTCTAGGAAAAAATAAGTGAGTGTTCAAAAGAAATAGTGTAGTGTTGATTATAAGAATAACGCGGGCGTATTTGTTGGTGGAGTAAACGAATTTTGTCTTGAAATCTTAATAATGGCTGTGATTTCTAAAAATAGCTCAGGCTGAAACGTACTTTGAATAAAAACGCTTTACACTGAAGATTTTCACTAAGCAACTGACGGAAGACGCCGCACTATTAAGAACGATGGATTTAGTACCTCATAATACCGATAGTAAATAATAATGGCTTAGAAAAACAATTCATGAACAATGCAATTTGTTCATAAAGTTACGTAGAATAATATTTTTGTTTTAACAACTGTTTCACTGAAGCCCAGGTACAAATTATTTTAAATCTTAATCAACAAATTGTTATCAACTTCATAATTATAAATTTGAATGAGTTAAAGAAAATACACTTTACGCAGCGCTTTTCCGAGCTTTAAAAACTGGATAAAACGTCAAAAGAATACGAAAACTTGTGTTCACTTTCATTTACACCTGGCGTGTCGTGTGAAAAACTCTACGGTTATTACTCCTGAAATTTAACTACCTTTTCATCGAACATAATTTTAGGTAAAACGAATGACATCATTTACGAACACATTCATGCAACTCATGTTATTAAATGAACATTTGCATTGAAACGCAAGTTATTTTTCTGCAATTGTTTTTATAAAGGTTATTTTTTATTGCTCATATATGAATATTTCAAACGAAATATAGCTGCAATTGTTTTATTTAGCTGTTACAATTACTTACTACAACTGCCTGAGATTCTACAGCTCATTTCAATAATGTTCATTTTATCCGTATTTATTCTCTGCAATTTTCAAAACTGCTTCAGATAATTGCTTCAAGTGTCTAAGCCACTGCAGTTGAATACTTGAGCCGTCTAAGTCACTGCATCAGGTTGATACAATAGCCTAAGCTACTGAAGATGATTGCTACAGCTATCAAAGCCTAAGGTATCCTATTTACTACGGCTATCAAAGCTACCAGACTGAATTACAGCAGCTGTCCAAGTTGATGAAGTCGATTAATTATGTTGCCTGAATATTTTTCTCTGCCCTTAAAATCGATGAAACAGCATTTAAACGAGTTTATTATGACTGTAAAATTTTAAACTATCAGCTTGGGATACCCATGCATGATTTTTTGGTTGCAAATTAAGTTGGTTGTCTTTTAAAATCGGCAGCTGCCACTGCGTTGGCTAACGGTAAAGCTTCAAATATTCATACAAAAACAACTCAGAAAGCAAATCAAGTTTTTGTCGTTCGGAACACAGTTATCGGTTCAAAGGCTACCAGAATCGAACTCCAAAAATAAGACTCTGAATTTTCGCTGTTTTTAAAAAGAAAAGCACGTGAAAAATTCATCTGACCAGACCTGCGTCCTTTGCATGAAAAATGGCCTTTTCTGGTCGCCATAGTTTCCGTAACAAGCGCGAAACAAGGCTTTTTTTCTGCTCACAGATGGATGATGTTATTCACAAATTCAGTGCGAATCATTGGATTGTAGACGCCTGCGTGGTAACATTTCTAGCGTGACAGAATATAAAACCAAGCGTTGAAAACTTGATCTTTGTTGAACTTTCGAAGGTAACAGCACTACGAGTATTGCAAAATGATTTCAATCAACTACGAAACTTCAGCATCTTTCAGTTATCTCAGTTTCCTCAGAATGTTAAGGCTAACAATTTGAGAGATTTCCGCTCTTTGAAAACAAACTTGAAAATATTTGCCTGTACATGGAATCTTCGTTTAATCTTCAAACTGCTGATGTGTATAGAGTTGAATTTCTGAGAATATTTTAACTTTTATTAAAAAAGCTAACAGAAATTAATACGCATCTTGGAATTGTGGAACTTGAGAATCTCGTGATGTGAGTATAGTTGGCTAAATCAACTTAGCATACGGTGAAATATATGTGTACTTTTCACAAACATCCCCTAAAAAGCTGTGGCCACTCCTAAGAAAATCCGTTGATGTTTTTTAAGTGTATATACTTTCTGCGTAATTACTATGCCATGACATTAAAAACTATAATTTTCACATTATCATACAATGATAATAAATCCATGGCTTTCTTTATGCCTACCAACTTACTGAGACGATGAACAATTCCGGATCCACACTGAAACTCTCTCAATCGGACGCTTTTTTCCTGGAATAGAGCCAACAATTCATTTCTTAGCTTACATCTCTTCATCAATCAAATCAATTTTATGATGTTTCATGCTCTGAAGAGTGTTGCAACACATTAATTCGCATTTTATTTCTCATTCAGGAGTGTATTTTTTCCATTCATGCTCGCCGTGAGAGCCTCATTGTGATCTCAAGCTCTGCGAGCTCTTCCAAAAGTGATTGAAGTTCCTCTTTGATAATAGATGTCTAAAGACAATGAAGAAGAATCAACCTATTATTTCCTCTACAGTTATTTATGTGAGACATCTGAGGAAATAACAGGATTGGGCTTGAAGGTTTAAACCATACTTTTCTTGTACTCCTTTTTAATTCTGGTTCAAATGAACTCGTTAATACACACTAAATTGTGAAAAAAATATTCCACTATATGAAATGAACATGTGTTAATGCTTCAAAACTATGCTATGACTACGTTCTATTTATGTTTCAAACGAGTTTCAGGAGGGATCAGCATTCCACTGATTATCAACGCTCGGCTAAAACTAAAAGAGTTTAAGCTAAGTTACGACGCGACGAAACCCTTCAAAACTACCGACCAGTTACAAAAACCAAAGACATCGACCAGTTTCGCCGGAGCCAGTTGCGCTGGAACATTGGCGACCAGTTACGATGGTCATCCTTGTGATGCGGTCGCGTAACAGCTTTATCCAGAACGGTGCCGGCTAGTTACGACGCTGGCCTTAAGCACCTGTGATAAGAGATGCAGCGATCGGAGGCACTTTTATAGGCCCATAAAGGCTAGGACAGACGCCAAGTCGAGGTAAGGTCATAGACTAACCATATTATTCTTTGCGTGACACTGCGAGCCGTTAGACGCAGCACGGAGATTAGGGAGGATCGGTTATTCGCGCAATTCGGTGCCAGCTACAGAGGTTGCAATGCATAGCCCTGCCACGCTCTCGATGCTGTAAAGGACCTAAAGAAAATTTAAGGCTCACGAAAAAAAGTTTGGAACTTGAAAGCAAGCTTGGGATCGAAAAGCAAGTTTGGACTTGAATGAAAGAGACACCTGAAATCCTGTGAAAACTTCAGAGTCCTTTAGGAATATCAGGAGTGCAGCTTGGTGACCGAAAATTAGCGTTAGTAAAAGGCTCTAGGAAATGGTAAAGTTTACGTAAGAATGTTCGTAGATCTGAATAATTTCAGGATGTGAGTAGCTTGGTAATGTCTGTTTAAATTTTATTAAAATTTAGGTCACCTAAGAAGATTCATAAGTCTGAATGATTTAAGGAGGTGAGTAGTTTGGTGATGTCTATTTAAATTTGGAAGCGAGAATTATATTTTCGTCATCGAAGATTTTACCGGTAGCCTCTATTTGCTTCCCATGGGAATACAGCTTCCTTTTGTTTCAAAGATAGCAGCTGGAGCCAAGTCAAAAAGAAAACTTCGCATTTAAAAGAGATTACACACTTTCTGTAAGCTGCAATCCTTTAACAATCAAGCCCTTTCAACTACCTTCCAAATTAAACGTACAAGTAAAAGAAGAAGAAAAATGTCATATTTTTCAAAGTAAAAAGCTGAACTTTCCCTTTCTCATTCTATTAAACAAGTTACATATATGAATTTTATTAGACAGATTCAAGCACACAAAATTATTCCTATTTTCACGAAATGGATATTGGATATTACCCAGATTACTTCATAATCAAATGAGATTTTTTAAATATATTTTAAGCATTTAGCACCCGTGTTCACTGTTGTAAAACAAAATTTACAAGTATTTTTCAACCATAGCTGTTGCAAACGTGGGTGGTCCTAAAAAGAAAGAATTTTTCCGAAAATTTAATTTTAAAGGAGGAAAAGAATTTTTTCTGATATTCTCAATGAATGAAAAACCAAATCAACATTTTTTGTTTCATTATGCTATCATAATCCTTTGAGTACTAGTGCAATTGACTGCGAACACTAGGACTGGCAGACGCTCAGCTAACTAAACATCCAGCCCAAAATGTTTTGAAAATATGAGCAAAACAAAAAAATTTAATCTGTATTTTTTTAAATGATACACAAAAAACACACATTAAAATGCATCAAAATTATTAAATGACGCGAGTTTAATTTCCTAACAGAGAAAAAACGCACACAAATGTCTAATAAATGATTTTGTAATGGCATTTACCTCTGCTATATTTAGCCTTTCACGAAGTCTTAAGGTCAACAAATGAAAGAATTAAAAATTGTAAGCAATGGCACAATAATAAGAATTTAATATAAAAGAAAAGTATGATTCAAGATGCCCAAAAACTTTTCAGTGGAGAGCCAAATGTTCAAATGTGTATAAATGAACAATTCTTCTTTTTTATTTTCAACTTTAAAATGTAAGAGAAATACATTAAAAGGCATTTATCCTCTTTCAATAGCATTCATCTTCGCTTCATGCACAACTTGCGATATTTATGCATTTAGGAATGGAAATCCATCTATCACAAACTTGCTCGTCCTCTTTCAACGACATTCATCTTCACTGCATGCGCAACTCGTGATATTTACGCACAAAAGCGCATTTAGGAATGGAAATCCATCTTTCACAAATTTGTTCGTCCTTCTTCATAGGCATCTATCTTCACTGCGCGTGTAACTTCCTATATTTATGCATATAAAGCGCATTTAGGAATAGAAATCCATCTATCACAAAGTTGCGCCAGTCAGCAGAAAGAGGTCGATATGGTGCCATTCTGTGAAGCTCCGTCGACGACGTTATGGGTCATAACCAAGCAAGCCGCAGACACATTACGTTCATTTTATTAACATTATTACCGTTATTTCACAGTCTAGGCCTGACGGGATGTCTAGACTGAACAATTTACAACCTTTAACGTCTCAACATAATGGTCGAAAGCAGTACTTAATTCATGTGCATCGTTTCTGATTCATTTTTTCTGAATTTTTTGTTTGCTGTTGATACTTTCTATAATTGTTCACACCAAACAATGATGATGATTTCTGACTTCATCCTTGAAAAAATTCAACGTCCGCTACGGCTGGAAAATTTCTTTACTACGATCAGTCCCACTTGACTTGCCTTCATGTGGTGTCTATAAGCAGTTACGGCTGAAAATGTATACTTGTAGATTCCTTTTATCATATTTGAATTTTATTTCATATAAGTGGTGTTTTTATCAAGCAGCTGTAATAACTACGATTTCAAAAAAATTTATCAATAAGGAAATCTTGTAGATTTCTTTTATCACATTTAAATTTTCCAATAAAAGTAGTGTTTCTTATCGAGCATCTAAAATAACTACGATTTCATGAAAATTATCAATAAGGAAATCTTGTAGATTTTTCATCATATTTATATTTTCCAATAGAAGTAGTGTTTTTTACCAAGCAGCCATAATAAGTACGATTTCACGATAATTATCAATAAAGCTGATAACCATCTCATAAACTAGGAAAAATGACTAGAAATAAATCATTAAATGATGAAAAGAAAATTTGCACGGAAACGAGTACACTGGAGCTGTTTTCAACACAAGGCAGACTAAGTTCTTGATCAGATCCAAAAACAAAATTTAATTTTCAAATTGGATTTATCGTAAAATACTAGTCATAATTGAGAGTGATGTCAATAAATTGCTCTAAAAACGTTTTTTACACTAGTAATTAAGCTTCTACAGATCATAGCAAGAAAAATAAAGTGTTGAATTGCTTTTAAAAATTTACTGGCGTCAAATCCTATCACTCCTTCTCAAGTTCAAGTCTGATTCGATGAATATCAATCTAGATCATCCCTATATTGGGTATAAATTGCCTACTATCATAAAAGTCGCATAGAAGTTTCACTAGAAATAAATGCTTTACCTCAGATTTCACTGCATTTGAGGGATATCAAATTTTAGCAACAAAACATCGAATCTCAAATCGAATTCTCGAGGACGAAACGAAACCAAACTCCATGGCTCAAATTTCATCTACTGGTGACGACGCTGAACGCTTGCCCTCCAGCCTCGCGCAAGAAAGAAAGACGCCTTCAAGACGCTGCAAATTGCCCTTAAAACAGTAACTGTCATTTCACTAACTTTTACAGGCTCTTCTAACCATGCGTATGACGCTGTCAAGGGCCAAACTTGGTCGATCACGCAACCATAAATGGCTTTAAAACTGCTTTCGAATTGCCTATGATTTCGTTAAACTCAGTGAAAAACAAGCGCATATCGGAGCATGGAAATCATTTCAGAAAGCTCATTCATTCCGGCAAATCTGCATCGAATTTTTTTTTTCAGACATATAATGAGCTACTCAGTTGGATGGTATGACGCATCTCGGTTCGGAGTCTTGCAACAACTAGCACAGTTCTCTCGGCAGAACAAAGTAGTGTTGCAGACAATTTGAGTTGACGATCTTTCTTCTCAAAATTATAACGAAACGTAAAAGTTTCTTTCATTAAAAGATTCTTTGCGATAACTCTAGCAGGAGAAGGATAATTTTAATTGTTACCTCGAAGAATTGCTCGGTGTTTAGATTTTTCCCATTTTGTGCGTGTTTGGGCATCAATGCCTGTGTACGCATTAGTTCTTACACCAAAGTATGAGACACTAGATTTTGCAACTGAACGAAACTGACAACAATTTGTAAGCTAGTGAACGTTAAAGTGTATACCGTTGTTATGGGGATGAAAAACAAAATACTTTTCTGATTTTATTCATCATTCGTTTTTCATACTCATTCGTTTTCCCTATAATAAACCGAGATGATCAGATTCTGGTGGCTGTTTTTCACGTTTGTAAAGAATTTGTTCGACAAAATACCTCTCTTCACAGAGACGTGCTGTACACGTATCAAATACCTCCAGGCTCGGACGTAAAACACGCAGCTGTCTATATGCATAGAAGGACGTTTAAAAACACAAGTGAGCAGATTAAAATTTACTGGTTCATCACTCATTTCAATTAGCGTAAGCACCTTAACTTCAAACAAAATTATCTTGAATGAATATTGTCCTGAAAGCTTAATTATTGACATGCCAATAAATTTGTACTGCGGAATGTCCAACACTTCAGATTGCGCTTTAAGGCAGCCGAGCATTCTGCAACTGTAATGATTACACTCCGTGCACTGTAAGTGATCACGGCTTGTTACAATGCAGTAGTTCTAACGTGAACACAAAAAAAAGATTGTTTGATTTAATAAACCATCTTCTCAAGCAGCTGCTACTGCTTGTCTCTTCAAGTACTGAGGGCAATTCATGATGAAATTCCATTGCCTAACAGTCCATTCAATTTCATCACAACGCTGTTTCGGAAAACCTCGTCAACTAGTTGTGTCTGAATTGCTCCGTAACTGACTTTGATCCAGGCAGAAAATGCTGACACTCGCACATAGCAGGTCAGTACCAGAGCAATAGATGAGCGAAAAAGAAAACTGAACGCACTTATCATCTTTAAAGCCTACTATTGAATCCTTAGTTTTTTTTTAGGTACAACAGGAGATTGCATAGTTATACCACAAGGACCAGCGTCATTTGTTGTTAAATTAAATCTTGGCTTAAAAAAGGTTGGGAAACATCATTTAATGCTCACAGTTGCAACAATTTTGAATGATTACTCAGAACATTTACATCGCTCTGATTTTCCGTGCAATCGTACACTAAGTTATTGGGCGTTAAAATTGTGCTGATTTGTCCTTAAATTTTTCATTTTGTGTGCTTGGTGAATGAGTTTCACTTCCATAATACTACTCGAAAATATAGGATTTTATCAAAAAGGGGTCGTGTTATGTCAAAGTTCAAAATAATCAAATAATCGCATCATTATTCAGTAGTCATAAAAAGTCATTATAAGAATTTGAGTCAAAATTGTCGTAATGGTCATAATAAGCATAACAATAGTCATAATAAGCATTTGTACTAGGTCCGGAAAACATCAATTATTCAGATGAAATGGCTTCTATAGAGAGGCTAAAAAATTCTCCCTTCTTCGGAAACCCTGAGAAATATTCTTCTCGTCGAGGGTCTTCGCGACATCCGGCAATTGTCGAATATCCGGACGACCGAGCGCTCTTTGTGCCGCGGAGTAATAGCTTCGGAAACTTCTTAATTTCAGACGACTTAATCCCGGCCGGCGCTTCAGGCAGCATTCTGCTCCGATAATTGAAGCGTGTCGAGCAAGTCCTGATCTGCTCCATGATGAGTTGAAAATATCTATGTGCTATGATTTTGCTACGAAGTACCATCATTTTTCTACGATGTACTATCATTTTTTTACGATCTACTATAATTTTTCTACGAGGTACCATCATTGCTCTACGAAGTACTATCATTTTTCTAAGATGTACTATCATCTCTCTACGAATTATTATCATTTTTCAACTATACATTGCCATTTCTTTCAGTGTAGTTCTTACAACAGCCGCTGATGCTCTCATACTCATCCTTTTCATTTATTTCTGTGTATTTTTTTAGCTAAAGTGATTTCTCATAATGGTTTTGAGAAAACGCTAAACAAAAGATGATAAATGTTTAGGTAAGTATTTAATTTAAAGAAAGTAATAAGGACGATCTGCTCAGGCCATACACTTATGAGAATTTTTATCAATACTGTGACATTATGATCATTGATAAAATCAAGTTGATACTCTCACTATTTTAATTTCGTCCGGATGTTTTATCCTTTGAAGCGGGCTCATTTTCCATCATTGTTATCATTTTAATGTCATTTATCACTTCCCTTATTGTCCCTGCTTTGTCACTGGTTGAAGCTGTGATAGGAACTCGGCTGTTGTTAGGATTCGTGGAGATTTTAATACCTGTTCATGCAAGAAATACAACGTCGCGCGCTTAGTACAACAGCAATGCGTTTTTCAAGAAGGCCAAAAAATACTTGTGTAGGCAACAGAAACTGCATGAGTCATTGCGTATGCTGATGGTATCTCATCCTTGTGTTATTTATGAGTCGTGGGCTTTTTAGGCTTATAAAGTAGGTGCCGGAATAGCTGAGACTGTGGTAATAGACACATAGTTGTGATAGTTGTGACAGTTTAGAATACGGCATGATCACGCAGATTTCACGGCATCACATACACACGTGTAAGTGCTGCAATTCACTCGAAAAGAAACTCTAATTTTTCCCTTGTGCTGAAATGTATTTTAAGGACTACAGGTGCATGCTTTCTATTCCGGAGCTTTTTTCAGAACAATGCGTGAAAGAGGTGGCACTTGTTGAAACTTGAATGTCGCGTATCTTTTTTGTACACCAAAATATCCCAAACTAAAAAATGGAAAGCATCTGAAATGTTACGCATTGGTACGCTGGATTTTACAAAGAATCTTTTATCCTTTTTCTATGCGAGGTCTTCATCCGTTTTGCAATACATTTCTTGAACAAAAGTATTTTGGTCAGGTGCATGTGCTGAAACCTGTATAGTGTGCACCATCTCGTGAACTAAAACGCCTCAACTAAAATAGTAGAATGTAACTGAAACAACGCACAATGGTACAATATATTTTAAGGGATTTTTTAAAATCTATGAGCCGAATTTCCATCATTCTTTTGCGAGCTTGTCCCGGATTCGACA
Organism: Platorchestia sp. MABIK; assembly: GCA_014220935.1. Lineage (NCBI taxonomy): Eukaryota > Metazoa > Arthropoda > Malacostraca > Amphipoda > Talitridae > Platorchestia > Platorchestia sp. MABIK. The sequence goes on from JACJUY010000380.1 coordinate 94,999, forward strand.
ACATGGAAGAGCTTGAATTTGGGGAGCCACGGATTCGTGAAGAAAGTATCCCAGGAAGAAGCTTGAAAATATCATAGAAATCAAAGAGAAAGATTTTAAAAAAGAGAATTTCTTTTGATGCATTACAGTTTTGCCTCCTGGTTGAGCCGTGAGATATGGCTATAATAAAATTATTAGCTGGAATAACTTGTGAGTGCGTTGGGAAGCCCTGAAATCTATGGGAAATCAATCGCCACTCGCACTCGAGTAAAAACTTTTGGAAATTATTAGGATCATAGAGGTTCCAACACCGGAAGTTGAAGAAATTTGTCTTTTTCCTCTAGACCCATTCACAAACATTACCCATTCACAAACATTAAATTGCTGGTTTGAGAATTTAAAGCAAATATGTAATGAGCGTCGGATTTTCAGTCGAATTTTAACATGAACTGAAAACTTTCGTGAAAACATTTTCTCGGACTTTTGTGCATTAATGTCTGCAACAACTAACTGTTCTAGAATTTTATGTGAACACGAATATGGAGCTTACGAGCAGCACCAACTCCAACTGAGTTTCTGCTATAAGAAAAGCATTTAACTTCTGAGAACGGAAGTTTTGCATCTTCATTGTGATTAACCACATAAATGAAAAACAATAAACTTTCAATAAAAAATTCATTCGAGACCTAATTTACGTTGAAAATCTGAGCAGTGAACTAATTACGTTAGAATTTGAATTAACTTCATAAATGAGAAGCTCCATATTCTGAAACAAAGTAGTTTCGTTAAAAACGACATCAGCACTGCGTAGTTTTTCACCCGCATTATGGAACATCTTCCAAGCAAAAGCACACAACCCTCTTTTCGTAAATTCTTTCGCTTTAAAATGCGCTCGGTGTTTTACAAAGCTCATGAACTTTTTGGAAAAAACAGTTACTTATTTTCCTTTCCAGTACTTCCACACCAGTCCAATAAAACTACAACCATTCGGGACTTCGTATCACGCACGAATATTCAAAGTTGCAAATATTCGCCCTCGTATCTACATTTAGGTCTTAGCTTCATTTCTCAAGGACGCAGCTTTCACAGCCGACAATATCTGGGCTGAAAATTGACAAGCCCTAATTGAATCTGAGAAAAAGTATAGCTCCAGAGGAAGAGAATTCCATTCCATTAGTTGAGTCTTTATTTTTAGGCTTAGAATGAATGTAATGAGACGTGCTCCTCTCAGGCTTTGTGCCAGATGCCATCATTCCTGTCGCGGGAACGTGTCTGGAATGCTAAACTTTGCGAAGTGTCTCCAGTGACAGGCCCTCGCAAAATTAAACTGTGATATTTTTCTGCTTGTCGTTCACTCTCTTGCATGCGCGCAGAGATAAAACGAGCCTTTGACATTGTTTTTTGTTTTCACACCAGAAGGTTGTAAGTTTTCTCTGGGTAAAGCCTACGCGAAATGTTTATTCCTCCTACATGAATTGTTAAAGAACATTAATGCCTGAGTACAAATGGAACTGCAACATTGATGAAACTCTGTTTCCACAGCTACACGGGCGGCATATTAGTTTAAATAATTTTTTCTAAAATATTGTATATGTTTTCATACGGATATGAATGTATAGAATTAACGACATAGAATTACGAGTGCACCAGAATGTTTAGCGAGAAAAACATGTAGTACAATCAAGACCATCTAGTCTAGTCAACCACGTTCGATAGGAATATTCGAGCGTGTCTGCCTTCTTGAATTTCAAATAACTCTAAATTGCACCCTATAATGGCTTACACTTGAAAACCTGTAACTTCACTTCGGTAAATCACTACAGTTTTCGAGGGGAAACAGATTTTAAGATTTCAGAGAAAGCATTTTTTTGCAGTTTCAACCCACTTGAAATGTGTAAGGCAGCACAGCATTTTGGATCCCCGAGAGGAGCATTTTAGTGCGATGTCATTATTTATATATTAATCCAGAAACCAGTTCACGCCGCGTAATGAGAAGGGGTAGGCTGCCGCATAAATCATTCCTAAGCGAGAAATTCAACGCTATTCGAATAGAGAGATATTTTAAGCAGCCATACAACTAGGATACCCATTAGAATTCTTTATCCGCGATGACAGCTTCGTAAAATTTTTTTTGTTTGACACACGACATTAATTAAGGTTTTATTAAAAGTTCAATGTGATAAGAAATTAAATTAAACCATTTCCACTTTTAATTCGAAGCTATTTTGTGCAATAAATGAGCATCGTTCTCTGAATGTAAAAAAAAATTCGTTTGTAGCCATAAAACTACTTTTCATTACATAATGCTGAAACAGGAAGGTTTCAGTCAAGAGATTTTTCCAACACGAAAAATTAGACTTTCACATGAGGATGCTGACAATTTTATACTTTTTGAACATTCATATATGTACTCATTTAACAACAGTATTTATGAGTATGAGTATGACACCTACAGGGTGAGACTTATAATAAATTTCGAATGTAAGAAGCTAAAACTCAAAAACGTATCGACAACATTTACCAAACAAAGATCGCGTAAAAGACATGTTATTTACCACTTATTTAATTAGCTTTCAATTATTTCGTAAAACAAATAGGTTTGCAGAAGAAAAATACGTTTTCTGGGATCCATGCATGGAGATCAGATACACCTCAATCCGTAACAGCTCCCATACTTTTTTCTAAAGCCATTTTAAACTATTATTTACAATTTTCAGCACCCTTATAATAAATAAAAATATTTTACTTTTGCATGGAAATTTTTGTGAGTCAGAAAGCAGCAACATTTCTGCCATGAGGGCTACAAAACAGTACGGCATTTATGTACATCTTAGAACGAGGAAATAACAAGAGATCAGTGTATTATTAACAAAAGAAGAAGTTTCACAGTTCTCGCGCTCCTGACAGCAAATCATTTCGTAGAACGTCTCCTTCAGAGCCATGACGTCCATCTTTTTAGTTGGGAGGCTTCACAACTTCGCTATACGATGACACATTGGCCGCTCAAATAGTGGGGAATTTATTCCCTTCCACTTCATGCGTCACAAAAACTAATACTGATAAAATGCAATATTACATTTTAATATTCCACTTCTGCCGCAATAGTGAAGTGTAAAAAAATAATTACGTAAACTTCCGATAGAAATCGACACTCAAAGCAACGTGCGTGACATTAACGCATAGCAAAAAGTATTTCAAAAATTACTTTCATTATTATCACTTCAAGCTCTTTATTACGGTATGGGGTCGTAGTTATAAAGAAGATATGCCAACAAAATAAGCAAAACCTTAAGCAAATAAGATAAGTAAATAACACGAATATCTTACCGTAAAACTTCCTCGTATTAAAACCCGCTTTGCTCAAGGAAACTTTTTCGCGAGACCCGGATAAACTTCGAAGCCAAATCAAGAAGTCACGAAACACCAACAAAACAAGACGCAAGTTATCGGCGTCGTCAGAAGAAGCAGAGAGTCAACTCATGCGGTATCCCGCAGCATGATGAAGTACGTCCAATTTTCTAAAACACAAGTTGTACGTTACAGTGGCCATCTGGCCGACTTATGGGCCATACTTGCGACGTGGAGCGTACGAGCTGCCGACCAGCCCGCAGTTAGGCGTCTGTCTCATCCTCAAATGAAGGCCAGAAGCGCCTAGCCATGCTCCTCTCTATGGCCCTCTCAAGTGTAACTTTCACTTGCAGTTCTCGTAACTCAAATATTTTTGACAGTATTCACAGAGTTCGCAAGCGGTAGTTATTCATATTTGAGCGTGTAGCAGACCGCGCATGGGTTCTTGTTGATATAGTTGGAACTTTTAGAAAATACGGAGCTAGGTTTTCCATCTCCAAGCAGGTCATAACTTTCTCATTTGTGTACTATCGTCCATGAGCGTTACTTTTTGTAATCTCCGTAAGTGTTACTGATGGCACACGGCTACTTTTTCCCTACGTCTGAAAGCCGCGGCCAACAGATCACAGTCGTATATTTTCGCGGTTTTTCACACGATGCTTGTATTTCTTCAACTTCAGTGAAGACTTTTCAAGTACTTCGCATTTGAAAAAGTTATCACGAGTTCAACTGAGCAGTTTCGAGCCCCTGTCGCGCCACTTACAAAATACACGCTTACTCAGCCACTCAGTTGCCGAAAAATTAACACTGAAGAACTATTTACACTAAAAAATTAATTCCATCCACTGAAAAATTCATTTCACCTAAAAATTCAGACTGTAACACATGTACACACAAGTGGTCCAGATGTGACGACATTAGAAGAACGTCGTGGTCAACTGCGTACGCTCAATAAAAAACGTGTACAATTTCAATAAAACGTGCTCAACTTCAATAAAACGTGCTCAACTTCAATAAAACGTGCTCAACTTCAATAAAACATGCTCAACTTCAATAAAACGTGCTCAATTACAATGATATGTGCTCAATTTCAATAAAACGTACACATCTGCAATAAAACGTACTCAACTTCAATAAAACGTGCTCAACTTCACTAGAACGTGCTCAACTTCAATAAAACGTGCTCAACTTCAATAAAACGTGCTCAATTACAATGATATGTGCTCAACTTCAATAAAACGTAC
>JACJUY010000380.1:100390-150486 GCA_014220935.1 Platorchestia sp. MABIK
TATTCTGCCGTAATATTACAAAAAACTTGACTTATAATTATACCGATGGACAACCGCCTGCGCAACAATGATTTTAAGTTTGTATTTATTAATCAGAAGAAAGAAGAGCTTCTAAATCCATGAACAAATTAATCCGATAAAGTTAAAAGACAACTAAACTTATCTCATGCTTGACCAGGAACATGGTTGAAGCTTGTTGCTCCAGGATACTCGCAAAAATTACTCTTTCGATTTCCTCTGTTTATTTCAGCTCATTCGTGTATTCCAGATGCCCACAAAACAACCTTTCACTCTTAATTACGGAAACAGAGGAGGTCTCCGCCAATTCATTGCGGTTATTTGCTTAGAACGCCGCCAAAAGTATTATTTTAAACCGGACGATCGATTGAATTGATCACGGCTGTCGTTAGGCCCTACGACGGATGGATGTTTTCTGCAAGCCCCAGAAGTTAAGCTTTTTAGAATTCCATGTTTTCGTTGAGAACAGGTTTAAGTTTATGGATGTGTAGCGCTTCTATTATATGAATATGCTCATTTTTAATCACGTTAAATAAGATTTTTGTGTTAGGGCATAGATCTTCATTTAAAAGTTTGTGTTTTTCAAAACCCCTTGAAAAATTTTCAAAACGAAAACTTTTCAATTAATTTTAATCCAAACATCTCATCTGAATCAACAGAAATTCTGGAACCTCAAGAGGTTCAACAAATTATAAATTCGCCCCAGACGACATCAAGAGAGTAAGTTTGACCGAAAATTTGTACTAAAAGAATTTTGTTCCTGTACTGTGTCCCACAATCAAGCTTTCACACCCTCTGCGGAACTAATCTTTACGCTTGCAGAGTCTTTAAATTCTGGTGTTTCTCAAAGAAACTTATCTTCAGCAGTAAAACCTCTTGTGTCTCAACTTCCAAAGGCACTCGCATTAGACAATCTGTCCGTCATACTTCGGAAATATTATAACATTACATCCAAAAATTCAACTACTTTGCACTCGTCCACGCTTAATTAAAATCCAAATTATAATCTTTACCGTTGCTTTGAGATTACCAGCCAAAATTTATTACCCTATTTTAAGTTAAAAGAACCGAAACTTAACTTACCTAATGAAAACTATTCTATTCTAACTTAATATGATTCTATCGTCTGCGTTACACGTTATACAAATCGCTAAAAGTTGTAGATTTTGGCATCTGGCCCAAGTGCGGGCTGCCAACATATTTATATTTTGGAATTAGGTTCTGGGCCACTCACTCATGAAAGCCTAAGTGGGCAGGGCGTGGGTGGAGGTAGTCCTTAAACAGGAATTTTGGCCCAGCGGATGTCCTAAGTAACTGATGAGGAGATGAAAAATAATAAAAATAATCCTGAAGAGACTGGTCTGACTGAGAGATCTTATCAGTCGAACGCTTAGAAATTTTGCGTTTTATTTACCGAAACAATTTTTTCCAAACTTCTCTCCATAACCTGTGTAACCTTTCTTAGAGTGATAACTTTAGAAATACTTCAGGAATGTCGTGCCAAGCACTTCACGACACCATGAAAGTTCTCACTCCAATTCAGAAACTTGAAACTCTGAATCGTAAATCAGATCCTCCTCTGAACTACATCACATTTTTCATGAGTCGCATATTTTCAGCGGGCGAAGAATGCATCAGGTTCTTTAAGTCGTCTGAATCAACGTTTTCATTTGAGAACTGAAATTTTCTGAAGCGGGAATTTAATGTGTCGGAATGAAAATTTCTTTAACCAACTTCAATTCCGTTTACTTGAACTTACGAAATATTTCATGTTTGAATAATAAGTTTTCTGATAATTTTCCATCTAAACTATTAGTTTTGCAAAATTTGACCTCGCAGAAACGAGTTGTCGTATAATTTGTTGTCTTCGCCACTAGTTTTGAAATAATTTGGCGTTTGAGACATGAGCTCAGCGATAATTTCGCATCTGAGTTCTTAGGTCTCACAAAATTTCACATCAGAGACACTAGTTCTAAGTTAATTTTGCATCTAAATACAAAATATCATATCTGAGATACAAATGCTAAGACAAATTTACATCTATATATACAGATATATGCGGGATAATATGAGATTTGAGACATAGGATCTGATATAATTCAACACTTGAGATTCTAGATCTGAGGTCATTGAATGTACGAGGTCATTTAATGAGGTCATTGTACGAGGTCATTGAATGTACGAGGTCATTTGTCTTAAGGTCATTGACCTTAAGATAATTTGAAGTCTAATTTACTATAGGCCTGAGATACAGCCAGTAAATCACAAGACGTCATCGACTTCACTTTGCTGGCAAATTTCACTCCATAAAAAAGTTCGTCATAAATTGAATTTTTTTCCCCTGTCCCAAAGCTTCTATTTGAAATGAAGTTGGTTAGTCACGATTTCGGAGGAGGAAATCTTTGCAGTCTCATAAGTGAGCATGCAACGTGTCATGAATCCCGAACTTGTGAAATACGACGTCTATATTAGGGCTTATATTTTTGCATAAACATGAAACTACTACATCATCATCATCATCATCATCATAATGCTAAACTTTCAGAAGCGCAATGAAAAAACACTTTGTTCTATCATTCATTAGTTCAGGAGGCAATTTACTTCAAAAGATATTTCATTTGCAACAAACAATTGAATTAGAAAAAGGGAGCAACATTTCGAGAATACATCAACTCTGCTTCTTACAAACTAGGGAACAGCCAAATATTTCTACTGTGAAACGATTTAAAATTGAAGGCGACATTTTTGGAGGTACGGACACCAAGCAGCTCAAGCTAAATAATCATGAACAACATAAGTTTTGCTTTTAAAACCAAAACAAATGTTGAAGCTCAGGATCGATTTTAAATTTTAAAATCCAAAAAGTTAATCCTTAACCATCATCGTTTTTTATACATAATAGCATTGCAATCACCGTCATTAGACTGGCACAAGCATCAGGTGGTCCCCGATGTCAAATAATTTGTACTGCCACTCAGCAGGGAACTCCAATAAGCACATTTGAGCACAAATCCGTTTGGAAATAAAATCTATGAGCACTTTTATCAATATTCCATGTATGACACAATGGGGCAGTTAAAGATTATTCCCACATTGACTGATTAATTCAGAAAATCAAGTGATTAGTAAATAAACGGAAAGTTAAAAACTAAAAAGGCTACGCTTTCTAGTTTTAAAATTAAAAAAAAAGCGAAAAAGACTACGCTCTTTTCGTTTTAAAGTTTTTAAAAAAGCGAAAAAGACTACGCTCTTTTAATTTTCAATGAATTTTTTAGGTGCTTTACAAAATACTGTGTCTAATTTGCATTATATCTATGTCAGGAAATTTGAAGCAAGTTGCAGAAATATTCTGAAGCGTTCATTAGACTTCTCCACTTGACTCTTTAAAGAGCTGATGCGCAATTGCTTTCATACATCTGCATGGAAGATTCATACAAAGATATTTCCTTTAATTTCCATCAACGGCTTTTTGAAGAAATGTTTTCAAATGACTGATTAGAATCATTTGTCAATGTCGTATAAGAACCAACCCCCAAAGCATAACAAAAAGCAGATCATTTTAGACGATCTTTTGCACCTCCTCACAACAGAACGATAACTGCAGAACCAATGAAGCTCTCCAATCCTTTTTGATGCGTTCCCTAAAATCCTAAACGCCTTTCTACCTCACGACAAAATATTTCACGGCTTTTGAGCACCCAAAAGTTTCAGAAAAAGGATAATTCTGGCAAAAGATTCGTGTTTGCAGCGCCGATGATCGCGGTCGTCTAGCGGAAAGTTTTCGCGTTGATTGCGCATTAGCATCTTGAGAAGGCCTTTGCGGGAGCTAATTCGCTCTTTAGAGGTCATTCTAGGCTCCTTGAAAAATGAAAGTTGTCATCAGGATCGGTCGGGGCTTCATCGTGTCAAATGAACCGCGCAAGAGTCTTTAGCTGTGGTTCTATAGTGCTTAGCAGTACATTGCCAGGATTGTTTTGTGCTAAACTACGGAGAAAATTGTTCATTGATGCTTAGAAAGTAGTTCGAAGAGATTTTTTGAAAAAGAGGTTGGTGGAAGATTGTGAAATCTTCGTTTGTGATGCAGAGTTATCCTGCAATCATCAGAGTAGTTCGAAGAGATTTTTTGAAAAAGAACAAGAGGAAAAAATGTTCAATCTCCCGCAAATAATGCAAAGTTATTCTACAGCGCTCATGAGCATTTAGAGAGAAGTTTTCAAGCTGCAACGAGCCTTGAATACCAACTTCTACGACTCAATTTTATCCAGATGTGCAGTCCCTCCATAACTACGCTTACGCGAAGTGTAACTGAATTGAGAAAGAAAAGATACAATTAACTTGAAAAAAAAGTTATCAACCCACTCAAGGTTTTCCTGGTTATATAGATCGCTTTAGATTTAAATGCGACAAGAAATGAACAATAAAACTTGGAAAGTTTTTCTTTTGTTTATAAATTTAAATCCCATTCCAAAACTTCAAATTTTCTGGCAAAAGATCGACATATTCTTGAGTGTACAGTTGTATAATTGTGCTTTTGCATAACTAGATTAACTAGCAACTGAAACTGTTATTTCTAACTTACAGAGGTACATTTTCAACAAAATTTTTGCGAGATAAGACCAGCTTTTAGTTGCATTTTTGTTCATTTGTACTACTGCATTACAATACAATTGTAGATAATTACAGGACACTGATTTTATAATATAATCGTAGACAATGGTACTTGTAGATTATGGTAGAATTGTAGATTGTAGTACAATCGTCCAGTTTGATACACTTGGGGATTATTGTAATCATGTAGATTATCTTGAAATTGTACCATATAGTATAACTTTAGCTTACAGCACAATTGTATTTTATAATACAACTGTAGATTACGGTGCAATTCTCGATTATAGTAAAAATGGAAATCATTCACTGAGGCATAAAAGAACATCATCAGCGTTTAAGTTATTGAGTGAAAATTTAACCAGTAGGCACGATTCTTTTCCTTACATTAGGTGGGACATATAACAGTTGATTAAATGAAAGTTGATTGAAAAAATATCTGTGTTACAGGTGTTTTTGATATACATTCCCCTTACAACTGCAGACCACCGACCAATAGACGATGCAAGCCTGCTCAGATCGCGCTAAGCAAACGTTCGTCCCTTGAGTTAAGAACTTTCACATGCAAGAACTCTATAGAAAAGACTTACTAAACTCCTGCAGAACTTACTGGTCATTTTCATCATATATGCAGAAGGAATGAAGTAACTTCCAGGCTACGTTAAAAGAAAATCATCCTCAGCTTTAGCAACTAATTGCAGCTGTAGAGATTTTCTAAGAATTGCAGAAAAATTAAACTCGTAACGAAATAAGTTTAATTTTTTTTATTCAGATATGTGAGTTGTATGGCATGAGAGTCCCAGAAAATGTTATTGAAATTACTGTGAAGTAATCGAAGAAGCATTGACACACACTTTCGAACATCTAATTGAAAAGGGGAGGGAATTTTCACTTCTGTCAGAAAGCCAACCAAAATCGATAATAATGTGCACTGAAAGTTCATCATACATCTTTAGAATGCCTTTTTCCTTGTGCCCAATAATTTAGGCGATGAAAATTTAGTTTGATGAAATGGACTCTGCAATGCACTCTGCCACTCATTTTCCAAAGCATTGAATAAACCAAATAACATTCTAGCATCGATGCACTATTATGGCAAAAGAAACGTACAATTTTTAAGCAACTTATAGTCTAAAGTGAATTAAGAATAGCACAAGAAGGAATATCATGTGGCACGTGATACATTCGTTTGAAAATATGGTGACGGTCGTTGAAGGGGTTAAACGCATACTTCATAATGTCTATTTATTGCGCTATTTCATAATTGTATTTCATGCTATTTAAGGCTTTCTTACGACGGACGTCGGAAATCTGCCGGTAATCTTGAAGGTTAAGCTCATAAACGTTGAAAAAAATACAGTTAATAGGGTTGCTTACTTACTCGTGTTTCAGAACTCAATAAGACATTTTTCATGCTTCTGTCACCTTTCAAATAAATAAAATATTTTGGAGATCATAGTGACAAATTTTAATGGATCAGTAATCGATGAGTAAACATCTGCTTCGATGGGTAATGTAAACAGCCATTGTTGTTAGTACTCCGTATCGCAAGTCGCGAGGATTTTCTTGTCAGAGATAAATTTCCTCAAAGTCAAACTGTGATGAAATGAACAATATTGAACTCAATTTGAACTTGATTTATTTAATGAGCGACAACTGTGGTCCTCAATTTTGCAAAAACGCAAAATCGAAATCACGAATTGCTATATCTTGCTCAGAATGAAAACGATATTTTAAAATTTGCTTTCAAGAGTGCAAGCCTTGGAAATACGATGGTACCACGAGCTGGACAAAATACTTGGAAACGATAATTTGGTAATTTTCTAATTTTTGGATTCGTTGGCCTATCGTTGATGAGTGAAATATTGTCGCGTCATTCGCATTCATCTAGACCGACTATCCTAGGTGAGGGTAAAGAATATTTGGGCAGAAACGTACGGCTGGTAACAAATGCGATGCAGCAGGAAAACAGGCTACAAAGTAAAAAAGTGCACTACCCATAAAATGAATTTTGCGAAAGACAGAGTCGTCTGAAGAGCGTTGTTTTCATAATATCTGACTGCGCCACCCAAGGAAATTTTTTCCGAGTAAAGTCTACAGATTCGACCCATCCTGTTTTTCTAAAAACTTTATAATCTACACAGCTTCCAAACGAAGGCTAATACATTCACACTCTGATCATCCTAAGGCTATCATGCACGAAAATTTTTCACTTTTTTAGCAGTTTTTTTTGCTCACAGCTCACACCCACATCAGAGGTTTACTAACATGACTGTTACATAATTGTCAACATTACGTTTTAAGTTTAGATCTCTGACAATATTGCTATAAGTGAAATTAAATGGGTCATGTACTGATGATTCAAAATCAATTACTTAGATATTCAGTAGTCTCATGTATTGGCAAACATTATGCAGTATTCGACTCAGATTCAACAATCAGTTGACACTGAGGTGAATCAGTTTTGACAAAATTTTAATAAGCTCTTCACTATAATTATTACAATTCAATGTATTTTGCTGCGGTCACTATCCGTCCACACTCCAGCGCCAACAGTCCGATCCAATGTTACCCGTTGCTATGGCGTGACGTGATCGTTCATCGCTGGAACCACAATTTAATGACCAGTGAGTTCACTTAAAACGTAGATAAACTTCGGTAAATGCGAAAAATCGCGAATTTGTGGCGAAAAATCTAAGAAACCTACAAAACGCCGTTCAAACGAGGTTGGCATTCGAGACTCTTTCGTTACAGGTTTGTTCGGTGTATAGATTTTTACCTAGACCTTTATTCCATGGGAATTTCTAAACTATTTCCCTTAAAAATCGGATACTTTAAAACTGATTAAAACTTTTCAAAACTAACGCCCGTTTTTCTGTTTAATTAACGTGAATTCTCAAACGAACACAGCATTATAGAGAAAGTTGAACAGTCGCAAAGGCTTCCAGGTGTGTCTGGCATCGATGTACACAGCAGGCAGCTCCGTCGCTCCAGAGGTGCGTCGTTGCCTCTCAGTCCCCTCACAGCAACAAGCGCGTTGCTACAGTCAAACACTGAGGTGCTCCGCTGAGGGTAGTGTTTGTATGTCATTCACGCTTACCAACTGGGGTAAGTATTCAGTTTATTTCATATAGTTTGATTTTGAGTATACCGAGACTCATTTTGTTTCAAATGATCTTGTGAATATTTTGAGACGAAAGTAAAAGAGATTGCATGTTTTTTTCTCAACAGTGTCATGTAAAATTCAGTAAACTTGGAGAATGAACTGATAATCGTGTACGTTCTAGGAGGGAATGGTTGGTGCCTGATCAGTTATTCATTGAGAAAATTATAGGCTTTTTCATTAACGAATACTGCGAGATTTTATTTCTGTCAAACAACGTCCTTTTTTACATTTTCTTTACTACCCACTGGAATTTTCCTAACCTATTTGTTGTCATGTTCTGTTTATTCAATGGAGATTTTTTCGTCATCAAATCTAACAAATGTGCACTAGCACAAGTAGGACATCCTGTGATATATTCTTAAGGGGACGGTTCGGGGTAAAAAAAAAGTCTGGAAGTTCTCGGTGGATTTTTCAGAGATATTCACCATAGGTGTAAAATGCTAAGACTATTAATTTTATTCGTGCGTTTTTTTCGTAAATTTACAAAAAGATGATTTTTCTTTTAATATGAACAAGTAGGTGTTGCGGAAAATGATTCTTCTCCAACAATTTGAAATTACAGAACTGGAAAAAAGTTTTCTGGATAGCTAATTGTCTTGTCTAGAGATCCGGTGCAAAAGGTTTTTGATAATTATTTTTTGAAGTTTAAGAATTATTTTCCAAAAACTGACCACTTTTTTCGCTTTTTCAAATTGTTTTGCTTGTAATTCTCAACATGAATTAAAATTAAGAAAACATTTCGTCGGATCTTTGGATCTCGTCAACCGTTATTGATTGATATGTTTGCCATCCCTGTACCTGCAAAACTGTAAGAGAAGAATCTTTTCAAAGGTCAAAAAGGTGAGTTTTCAGTGGCGCCATTTTTCTAAAATTGGTTTTTTCTTTTTTCACCAATTTTTTAACTGAGTTTTATTTTAAAATAAATTCCACTGCATTTGTAGCTCTATTTGAGTTCTATCGATTGATATATCAGCAATTTCTCTACCTTCAAAACTGTGGGGAAGGATCCATATTAAAAGTCAAGAAATGCAAGTTTCAAAACAGAATTTTTTTAGAAAAAAATATCTGCATTACAAACTGATCTTCTTTACTCAACTCTATTGGTTTTCAGCTCTTCTTGAGGACTTTTGATTGGTATATTTGCCATTTTTGTAGCTAGGTGATTGTATGTTTACTTAGCAAGCTAATTAGCTGATGACTCAGCAGCCGGACTCGAAACAAGCACTCAGTTACTATATCATAATTTATCACTGGGTAATAGAATGTTTCGTGTCAGTACGAAAGCATTTCAAGCAAGGCCCTGAATGAACTCTCTTGCTATTCCTGTAGAGGAACACTCAAAACTGTCTCGTAATAAGGGGGAAGGGGGAGGTCACCCATCCATTGGCGAACTCCAAGGTCACGCTAGTGCGCGTCTTCTACCCCGTCCAGGAGACTAACCAATGGTCGTACCTGAGAGCGAATTATATCGTAATCATATCGTCGGATACGCAAGAATATTCTTTATAAGATGAGTTTATCAACCGAAAACCAACCATTATCCGTAAGTTGACCCGAACCGTGCCCTTAAATAGCCGAATTATCCACAGCAGCTTGGGCCAAAGCAGTCAGCTTGTTGGTGAAAATACGTAATTGTTCAAAATTGAACGTTTACGTTGTCTTGCATCACACGCCCTGTGAAGCCTCTAGGGTTATATTTTAAATTCTGTCACGCTCGTCCAACGTCCAGATGTCTGGTGCAGAGCTTCAGGTACTGTTGTACCAACCAACTTCAAGCTTTGAAATACTCCAAAGGAACTGAAAACCATTCAGAAAAATATCCGTTGCTTTCAAGAGATAGTGAAATTAATTTTAGAAAAATACATATTTATGAGCTACCAGATACTTCAAGGTGTAATTTGAAATATTTACGTTGAGGAAAGCTGTGGCTTAATAATCGTAACTATTTTACATAGCAAGTTGCCGGAATTAACCTGATAACGAACACAGTAATGCCTTAAAAACTTTACCCATGTTATAATAGACATAGCAGCGTTATATTTTAAAAAATATCATTGGTGTTGTAATTTCTGAGTACGATTTTACCAAGAGGAATGGTAATTTCAAACATCGTTCCATTTTACATCAGGATTCAGCTGATGCTGAAAAGGAGCAAAGAATGGTTCAATTCCCACGTTGCAGTCCCACATTATCATTCTCTAATGACAAATCCCGAGAAAGAGTACTTCTGTTTTTACCCTAGTAATCATCTTAACGAAAGTATTACTTGAATTTATGCATCTCACTGAAACTTCATTTTCCCGAATACCATTTTCGCTGGCATCTAAATGATACAAAATTGATTTATTGACGACAACAATAGTTCTTTGGGATTTTAGATGCTAATGCAAAAACATCCCCCAGTGTAAGGGGAAAAAAATAACGGTAATGCTTATTATTTGAACTTTCACGAAACACTTTCATTCTTTTTTTAATTGTTCATTTTCTGGGGCAGGTTGTATTCACTAACAATGGCGAAAAGCGAAGCTACAGCGATTGGCCTCGACCTCGGTACCACAAACTCGTGCGTTGCCATCGTTCGTCACGGTCGCGTGGAAGTCATCGCCAATCGTTTTGGACATCGCATCACCCCGTCTTTCGTTGCTTTCACTGACGAAGAACGTCTCATCGGTGATGCTGCCAAAGCCCAGGCAAATTTGAACCCAGAAAATACTATCTTTGATGCAAAGAGGTTCATCGGACGTCAATTTAGTGATCCTGAAATCCAAAAGAGGCTCAAGTTTTGGCCCTTCGAAGTTTTGAATGCGTCTGGTAATCCAAAGTTCCGTGTAACGTACAAGGGAGAAGTGAAGGAACTCACTCCTGAAGAAATTTCGGCGATGATTCTGGGTGAAATGAAAGATGTTGCCGAAACATTCATTGGCACTCCTGTCAAAGATGCTGTCATCACTGTTCCGGCTTATTTCAACGACTCTCAGCGCCAGGCTACCCTTGATGCGGGCAAAATAGCCGGTTTGAATGTCCTGAAGCTGCTCAATGAACCTACCGCTGCTGCCATTGCTTACGGATTCAATACAAAATTAGAATCTGAGCAGAATATTCTCGCTTTCGATTTCGGAGGAGGCACTTTTGATGTTGCAATCCTCAGTCTTTGGGAAAAAAATTTTGAAGTTCTGGCTAAGGACGGAGATACAAGTCTAGGAGGAGGGGACTTGGATGAATGCTTGGTGGAGCATTTCCTTCAAGAAATACAAACGAAACATGGTGAGAACTTGTTCGGTAACGACAAAGCTTTAAGCAAACTGAGGAAAGCATGCGAACGCGCGAAAACGAAACTCTCTGCTTCGAAAAAAGAGCCAATAATTGCGGACAGCCTTTTTGATGGTAATGATTTCAAATCATCTCTCAAACGTTGGATGTTCAACGAGCTTTGCTCAGAGCACTTCAAGAAGACCATGAATCTTGTGGACGCTGTCTTGAAAAGTGCAGAAATGGACATTGACGATATCGATGAAATTATACTTGCTGGAGGATCCACTCGAATTCCGAAAATTCAGGAACTTTTGGCGGAGAAATTCAACAATCGCCAGTTGAACCAGACCATCAACCCTGATGAAGCTGTTGCCTGTGGGGCTGCAATCCACGCCGCAAATTTGTGTGGTGAGAAGTCCGTTGAGGACGTCCACCTGGTTGATGTCACTCCCTTGTCTCTTGGCATCAATGTTCTCGGCAACGTTACGAGCAGAATCATACCTCGCAATACCAAACTTCCTGCCAAGAAAACCAAGAGGTATGTCACTACTGTAGATTACCAGACTGGTGTTGACATCAAAGTGTATGAAGGGGAACGAGTTAGCAGTGATGAAAATCATCTTCTCGGTGAGTTTTCCTTGGAAAACATTCAACCAGCTAAGAAAGGCCTCCCGCAGATTGTTGTTACATTCAGTATCGACAAAAACGGCATTTTGACCGTTTCAGCTATCGACGAGTCAACTGGTAACGATGAACAGCTAGTTATTCGCACCAACAAAGGTCGGCTGAATCAGAAAGAAATTGAGCGCATGATTGTCGAGGCAGATGAGTATCGAGAAGACGAGAAAAATCGAGAAATTGTCGAAGCCGCTCGGCATGACTTAGAGGCACTGTGTGCTGAACTGCGAAACAAAACGGAGGAGCAAGACCTGGCGAGTAATGACGATGATTTCGAAGAATTGCAAACTGTTATCGACGTCACTGAAGATTGGTTGGATGAAGTGGAGGATGCTACCGTCACAGAGTATCGTTCTCGTTACGATGCGCTCCTTAAACTTAAAAAAGGCGTTTTCTAAAATTTAAAATTGGTTTGACACTGATATATGCATTTCCACGGGAAAATATTATATCTTAATATTGAGTAACATGACCAATTCTTATTGATAGCAGTCATTATTTTCTGCCTAAGATTTACACACAAGCTAAGCAGCTCGTACTTTCAAATTATGTGCATTTGATTTTTTCCAGTAAGTGATCTTTCAATTACTTAATTGATATATAGTGAA
Organism: Platorchestia sp. MABIK; assembly: GCA_014220935.1. Lineage (NCBI taxonomy): Eukaryota > Metazoa > Arthropoda > Malacostraca > Amphipoda > Talitridae > Platorchestia > Platorchestia sp. MABIK. Next base: position 112,718 of record JACJUY010000380.1, read on the forward strand.
ACATAATTCGACATGGTATCTGGTTTTAGTTCAAACTTCTAAGTCCAGACAACTTTTGGGTCTAGCATTCGTTTGAGAGCTTCACCTAAGGGTGGGTAATAATTTGGTTTTACCTAAGTATTTTCCCATTGCCTTCTTGAAACAAACTGTACCCGGCTGTGGTGGAATAATGTGCATACTTTCGGGTTAGATCCGTGTCTCTTGTGCAATTTTTTACAGAGAAAAGAGGAAAAATGATTAACCAAGTGGCCCATTCTCGGGGTTTCCCATGTTCCGTTCCGCTAGGCACCTATTTTGCACAGGTACCAACGAACACATTTCCTATCATCAATTTTTACATGCAAGCACCAGTACATTCATGTAACGCCATAGCTCTTGACGCGGTTGCTACGCAAAGTTTTATCAAATATTTTGATCATTTTCTCCAAGCTTTTAGCAATATTAGCACCTATATTTACCCATAACTTCATTATCACGTAGTTTTAGAGAATACAATCTACAATTTAATGCAGAAAATATGATTGTACACTACAAAGTTAAGCATATTGTGAACAAATTAACCTATGCTGATGTTTGCTATTCTCAATTAGGTATGGATATTGGTTCGCAAAGCAAATTACTGAATGATCCATTAAATTCTTACTTGCAGCTTTTGTATGAAGTCAAATCATACAACATGGTTTCGTTCGCAAAAGTGTTCTGGATGAAAACACATCATGACTTGTCCATCAAAAAATGAACAAATTACGTTCTTCAAAAAATTTTGCTCGTGCATTAATGCAAAATTGGGTGTGACCCCTTGGTTTCCAGAATGTTCACAAGGATTTGCATCACGTGCAAGTATCCAATTTCAATTGAGAATACTTTTAATGTTGCATGTTGTATAATTCTCTTTTTTACTGAATTACTCCTTTGCTAGCAGTTCATTCGATTTTAATTTCTGTGCCTTACCGGTAGAACTTGAGTTTAGCTTTTAAGAACGTAGCACTAACAATATTAAAAAATGTAGTCAACCCCATGTGTATTTGATGCACTCAGTGTCAATCAAAGACGACATATTTATAGCAGGATTGGGAGAAGTCTCTGTGTCATTCCCTTTATAAAATTGGATGTCCCCTAAACTGAAGTATCGTCTCGTCTGCAGCGTTCTTGTATTTGTTTCAAAAAACTGCACCTCAGAATCGATTGAACTTGTTTCATTTCTTTTCAGAAATTAAGATGTGTATTTTACTTTTACTTCTGAAGGGTTGTGAAATACCTCAAATCAACATTCAGACAGTTGTTTTTCATCATAAAAGTAAATTTTTCGTTTCTTAACATAGAAGATGTTAGAATTCTCTTCTCACTAATATCTCATCAGCGTTTCATGGGACTTTGCACTTCTCATGAAATTCTGAGCCTCTGCTTGTTGGTTGATAAAACAATTTCCGTGTTGAAGTCATTTCCGAGTGCCAAAATTTTAAAATAACTCTATAATTTCCTCAGTTTCCCTCAACGTGTCAAGAAGCTGTAACTCGTTCACTTCCCATTTATTTATTGAAATTCGGTTCACTCTTGCTTCTGAAGTTGATGAATAACACTCTGGTCTGAAGTTGTCTTAAGGCTTGCTGACATTCCGCAAGTCTCAGGATCCGTAGACCGACCAACTTTGGCGCTCGAGGACTTCTGCCATTGAGAGGTTCTCGAACGTCCCCAAGTTCGCGCCCAAGTTCCCAAAGACGGCCACATTCGTCACCAGTCTGCTGGACCACGGAGCTGGCGCTGCAAATGAACAGGAATTGAATGTTACTCTAAGCCCAAAAGCGCTCGACAAAAGATCTTTTTTTTCGCCATGGAATTGAAACTGATCGAAAGGAAACTTCTTTAGATGTAGACCACAGGCGGGTGATGGGAAGACGTGATCTTTCAATTCCATCCAAAACAAACTCCACGACATTGAGTAAAATGCAGGACATCAGGGACGTTAAAAGGCAATAAATTCTAATGAAATGTGTCATGGAGCAGTTTGAAGGTGTTTCTCAGAGGTTTTTTTTTTAATCTGAGCTCGTAGACTTTTGATGACAATTCCTTGCGTTTGAGTACCCCAAATGAAAGCTATACTTTAGTTCAAGCCAATCGGATGTATCAAGAAACGAACTATAGAGAAGCAGAGCTATAGAAATTAGTTATACCTATTGCACGCATGGAGCTGTAAGGCGCTAATGATTCATGACAAAAGACTGAAAGCACAGTCAAGGCTTATTTAGAAAACTCTAAACTTTTTGATGTTTCTCTTAATAATTAACCATCGTGTTTGGAATTCACGCCTATCAAATGTGTTTTGGATGCCCACGTATCAGACTCAAGTTCAGAGCAATTGAACTTAATTTTCAATTTAGGTTTCTTAACTTAAAAACCTTAAGAAATTAGGCGAGGTTATGATCGAGGTATGAAGCTCATCTTCACTCTACCACACACTTATTTAAATTTTCTAGCTTATGTTTCAGATATATAATAAATTTATTTTTTACCAAATTATCACGTCAGTTGACAGCTGCTGAGCTTGAAGTCATAAACTTTTTCCCGTTATTTTACCGGGGATTTTCACAGTTTTTTAACGGGAAAGGTATACAAGGAAATATTATAATTGTCTCTTTAGCTGTTTCGTCAGCTTTTCACAGGGACTTCGCACTCTCCAGGGGATACCGAGCACCTGTTAGTGTCACCATCAGCCTCCTGCAGCATGTCCCACTGGACGAACAGTGACCTCAAAAATATGGTCTCAATATATATTCTTTCATCTTCCACTTTTGAACAGCCGGTACTTGCACGTGAACCTGCATACAAAAGTAATGTTTAATTAGGCATTCTTGAACAAACATTTATTTCATTTCACTCAAATTTTAAATATCCTGCTGTGAGATAAAAACAATGCACTACGATACATAAATTTGGAAAAAACGAAAGTTTCATTTTTAGCCTACCGCGACCGATGACCATGAGACAGAAAGACAGCGTCCACTGTCATGAACTTTCACTATTTTAGCCCCATGTTAAACGACAGCCGATTCTACTCAAGTTTTTATACTACTTGAATGAAAATTATTTGATAACATCAATATTGAATTTTCTTCATAGAAATAAATACTTCAACCATACCTCTTTTGCAAATATTTGAGATCACTAATAAATGATGAAGGATTGCTTAAGCCCTTTCTAATTCACTAAGTTAGCGATCAAATGTGGTCCTGTTTTCTTGAGTATTACAATTAGAAAAAGGTTTTTGCTGGGTAAACAATAGTATTTCATTTGAGTAAACCTGTGAGTGAAGTTTGGTTTTAAAATTTCCAGAACATTTTGAGGGAATTGACTACAAATTACTGCAAAATTTATAGCAACGTGAACTCAATACCATTCCCCCTCGGGCGAATTTGAAGATCATATTCGTCCCACAAACTGTGACGACTGAAATTGTAATGCAATCGCATCAACCATTTCGAACCGTGTAGAATAAATGATCATTACTGTTTGTACCATATGAAGTTAGGCTATGTAATACCTCATGAACTTATTGAATTATTGTGATTTTTGTTCAAAGTTTGTGTGAGTTAGTAATTATTTCGTTTTTTTCTGCATGTGTTCGTCCGCTCTACTCAATGCTAAGTAAAAAACTGTAAACTCTCTACGTTCCTCGGAAAATATTCCTTAAAATTTCCCTGCTCAAGAATAACAAACTTTATTAAAAGGGCTTGATTTATAGGGCTTGGGCTTGGGCTTGGTTATTTATTACTAATTTACAAAATGTTTTGATGACTGAATTGAAGTGAGCGACGATTGTACGCGATCCGAACACGTTTTCCTCCGAAATAACGACTAGACTACGGAGGTGAGTCAAGTTTAACGCGTGCGTACCCTACGTATTGAGACATACCTGCACAACTGGGTAAATTCCTTATTCACGCACTGGTATAAGTGAATGACATTTCATCTGTATCGCAACCTTTTCATAAATTAACTGTTATCGTATTGTGCGGCTCCTGAACGGAGTCACCTAGGGTAGTTTTAAATGGGTCCAGATGATAGAGTTTACTGACAGGAGTGCAAGTAAACTACAGCATACCTCGCCCCCCTCCCCTGAACAAAACTAACGCACAATTAATTGATTAAAACCCATCCGAAAAACTGTAAGCCAAAATTAAAAAAAAAAAAGTTTTGAGATTCAAAAAGAAACTCAAAACGAAAACCCCATTCAAAACGCAAATACAGCAACAGCTCAGAATGCTTGCTAGCATACACGCGATTAATTAATAATTTGTTATATTAAAACAATGAAGTTAGCACGGTCCGCCACCACGAAAATAAACCATAAACAACAATCACTAAAGGTTGAGGTGGTTACAAATGCCAAAAGCTAAAAGCGAAACAACACAGAAGGGAAAGAGCACAGCGTAAGCAAATGAAATAGAAGAAATAGATTTTTTCCTCAGAACTAAACATTAGAATGAACAACCATTCAAATAACTGATATAGCATTTACTAGGTATTAAGTAAGCAAAAATGAAACAGAAATGAGTTATAAACCAATACTCCAAAAAAAATTATAATTACTAAATTATATTTGTATACATTTTTACATTATATACATTATACATTACATTTACATATGACAGTAATATATCGCATAGGAAAAGTTTTGGAAACCCCGAAATGTTGGAAAAATTATTACCCAAAATCATACATCATATTGTGAATCAAACGGACAACTATCAAACTCAAAGTTTTGATTATAATACGCTTGATTACATACGTCTAACGTGGATCATATACTGCTAAATATGTGTTAAAAAAGCTTAAATATATGCTTTTAATATATGATCAAAACACTTTTACCACGTAGGTTCGTCAAAGAAACTTTGACATAAAATACAAACAGTTGAAGAAAGTCTACTACAAAACGCAATAATTGATGAAAACGTGTCGAAAATTTTGAAAATCTAACAAAGGAAAAATGAGTAACAGTTATGTAACGGCAAAAATCAAGTCAATTCCTCAAGTCAATATGAGTTCATGTGGAACTGTTTAAGAAAAATAAGTTTAGGAAAATCCATTTGCTGTACCGTTTCTAAAAGCAAGTTACCAAAAAACCATGATGCAACATTTTCTAGTGGTTCAAACACCGTCAGCAATTTCATTTTAGTTCCAATTTTAGATTTTTAATTACCGATGAGTTGCAACAAAAAAAATTAGAAGGCAAGAAAAATGACTCAGAAACTAAGAACTACAACTTTCATATTGTTGACGCGGGTGCAACTTACCCACGTACAGATACCACGTTACCGTGTTACAAGATGCCTCGTTACCGCTCGCACATGTGCGACCTGAAATTGGAACAATACGATGTACGATTAGCATGGCGCTAGAGCGCAAAATTTAGCACATGAATGCACAAATAAAGTAAAATGATAAACACCTTTAGTGTCAGAGGGAACATTTGCCGAATCTTACTATTTAGTCAATGACGACTAAACTTCCTGAAAACTTTTGGGTCAATCATTTTAATGGCAAACAAAAAGTAGCTTTCTCATTAGAATTCAAGAATTTTCCAGTAACACAAATGCTGATTCAATAAAGATCGACTCAATTCTACAGAGACATTTAATTTTCCTCGCCGACATTCACTAGCAATTTTACCTCGCATATGTGGAATTCAAGCACTAAAAAACTGTAAATTCAGCGTTTAGATCTTGAGCAAAACTGAGACATTCTCAGTCTCCATGCACAAAAAAAAAATATGTGCAAGATCGTCAGTGCTTTTTGCAGTGACAGATCGCATCCAATAATCACGTGCTGCTTTTGCACACGAACATTACGTACTGTTATACTGTACTTGTTATACTGTACTTGTTATACTGTACTTGTTATACTGTACTTTTTATCCTGTACTTGTTAGACTGTACTTGTTATGCTGTACTTGTTATACTGTACTTGTTATACTATTGCACTGTAAATGGTTACTTTATATATCACATATCGCGTTACATTAATGCCTTAATCAAAAATTAAGGCTCAAGAATATACGTATTTAAAATGACGCATAAGCAAAAATACAACAGAAAAACATAATTAAATACATAAGAAACATACATAAGAACATACTTTTTACTGCACACATACACGAATAGTTGTCAAGGTAAAAACAATATTGATGTTAATGGCTCTGAATTTTAAACGTTCAATCTGTAGCAATAAGTCCCGTGAAAAATTTGGTGGACATGACGACAAATTGTATTCTTTTACGACTGATATTTACGACTGATATTTACGACTTTACAAATTTCATGGCCTAAAACTAAAAGCCAACATGCTACAGTCATGTCGTAAGTCGTAAAGTTTCCGTGTCGTATTATACGGGCTAAAACATGATTCATATTACTTTCACTTTCTGTCATATTACTTCCCTAATTCTACCAAGTCACAATGGCTTCGTCAATAGAGGTCTTGAGTCCGCTCACACAGAACATGCGGCCTCCGAGTCAACATTCGCTCAGAGTTCAAAGTCCTGCGTGAGATGCGTGCTGCTCTGAAGTGTAAAGTTATCGTACAAATTACAATTTTCATATTTTGAGGAGTAATAGAACTACATTCGGGCATTAAAGTCAATTTCCCAATTCTGCTACTTACAACCTAGCCAAACCCACCGATAACAACCGGAGGAACGTTGTGAACTTGTCAATTAGTTAGCCACAATTGCATTCCCTAACTACATCCTGAGAATGAAAATTAGCTCGATCGAGGGTAACGCTACAACTCACTCGCTCTTTTAACTCATCAGAAATTAAACTCTTCGCGAAAAACGCGTCGTAGTCTTTTCTAACACTGTCTTTTCATCAACTGTGTCTACTAAACAAATTTCTCATCCCCCTATTTTAAGAGTACTATTTAAGGCTTCATAATTAGTGAATTTTACAGAAAATTCCAATCTGGTTATAATTAATTTAAGGGAAAGGTCGGGACAAAACGACACGAGTGTAACTGCGGCAACGTTTGAACCCGCCACGTTGAAGCCCGCGATAGCAACCATCATGTAAGAGCATAAACTACGCTGATCAATTTCAGTGCGTTACATACTCCGCTCCTCAGGGCGTATTGTGTCCTGTCTTTGGTAATAAAGCAACTACTAAACGATCTTTCAGAAGTGACGTATTAACATGATTGGAATGGAGCGTTTTAATCATTAAAAAAATCCTTCATGAACGTATCTAAGAGTTTCAGGAAAGAAAAACATTGATTCCATATTTATGTTAAATCGTTCATATTTTATACTTTTCTTGAGCTATGCACAAAGAATCATTTTTACTTCGAGGAGGAGAGAAATTGTTCCATTTAAGAGGGAACGACAATAAATTTTGTTGGTGTCACATTTACATGGATGCACTCTTACTGTACATAGTGATGATATTTAACAAACTATTTATTAGTTTTATTTTTTCAGGTATGATCTCATTTATTCGAATCTGGCATATATCACAATAGATAACGGGAAAATTATATTTCGAACTCTATGCATGCAAATGCCCCTTGAGTGCTCGTCATAGCCGTGTGACTTTCGGACCTGACTCCGTGCGGGAAACAAGGGTCAGAGTCCCGGCGCTGGTGGCGATTTTCTCCGTTGGGTATCTGAGAAAAAATTCTAAGCACAATACCCCACTCTACCCAGGTGTCTGAAATGGGTACCAGTCTAGACCGGGAGAAAGCGTCATGGCGTCCTGGTGTTAGTTATAAGGCACTTGAAAAACCAATTTACAAGTTGATATGTATCAGGCTTGAATTGGAAATAAAGCATCCGTAGATTCCGATGTTTGATGAATCGTTCAGAAAGCAAGTGGTCGCCATTCGCCCCAGCGTCAGATTGTCGTTTGTAACTGAAATAAAAGACTTAGAACTTCTGGAAAATAAAGATTAGTTCTCTGTTTATTTAAAATTTAGAATTGGACGAAAATGGTGGACGTTCTATCACTGAATCAATGAGCGTATTCAAAATAATAATGTACAAAGTTAAAGTAAACGTTAATAACAATTAGCGAACGAAACATACAATGATTGAACTTCTTTAAAATAAATATCATGGAAAGAGGAAATAAACGTGTTAGTCTTAATTATTGAAGAAATCGTTAATCGTTAACTTTACGGAAATGGCAGTATCTGATATCGATGTTCAGAGAACCAACACTGGTTTATCACTCGTGAAGTTTGCTCAGACAACACTCTCAGGGCCAGGTTCGTAAATGCATTGCTATCACAGGCCGACACTCAACTCCCACAGTCCTGATACGGTGAAATATTACTCATTAAGTCCTTGTGTTGAGAAATTCTACTCATACGCTTTTCATTGTATGAGACTTTCCATGCACAATATTTAAATAATATATTTTTATAGTGTAAATAAACATATAATCCTTTCAAAATTAAGATAATCGTAATTTTAAAAATACCTTTTATTTATATACTTTAAGTGGTGATATTGAGCACATCAGTAAGTGGAGACATTTTCCTTACAATTTTTTTAGAAAGAAAGTAAGAAGAAAAGAAAAACATTTTATTTTAGTTGGTGAGGTGCTCATACAATCACTGTATGAAGATATTTTCGTCACGCAATTCATAGACGAAAATATGTTGTTCTCATCCTCCTCATAAGGAGATATTGCACTCTCACAATTTCTATTCGGAGATATTTCATTCTCATAGTCGTTATACTGAGATGTATCACTTACGCGCAAATTATACAGAGATATTTCACTCCCAAAGAGCGTTTAAAGATGTTTTTTCTCCGTGTTTGAATGGAGATAATTTATTCACATAGTCTTATGTAGATATATTTTTCTCATACAGTCAATGAATATATATTTTATGTATAAATGTATATAAAGTCTATTTTTTTCAACAAAAAATGAATTTATACGATGGGTTTATTCATCAAAATTCCTACTGCAAAACTAATTAAATTAATTATATCACTACATGTTAAGCAATTTTTCTCGTATAGCAAGCAAATCAAATTTATTTCACTCATAACGGCTTTGTATGATGTACACTCACGTATTTAGTTCAAATAACACAGAAAAAGAAAAGAAATTGTTTATTCCCAATAGAGATGGTACAGAAGTACCATCATTGGTTTTTAAAATGTCTTAAAGTTAATACACTTAGATGATACACACACACGAGTATTGTAATACCCTTGTCACTAGTCGAAAAGAAATGATTGAGGGCAATGTACTTCTAATCTTGCTTAATCTACATTCGATGATACATGTAGTGATAATTATAAGAGATAACACAATTTCATGGACGATGCATTTTCATTGTGGGGTAAAAACACTTCAGACAGTTTACATATACATGACATAAAACTTTGCAATTCTTGAAGCCAGGAAATAATATATGAATCGCTTGTTTCGGCCGATGTTCAAAAATGTCATTTCAAGGAAGCATGAAAAAAATAAATATATATATATATATAAGCATGAGGACCACGAAAATTACAAGGTTTGTTTTTCTAATTAAATCATTTTAACATAACGGTCATTAGTCGATAAGCATATTATTTAAATATAAATGGGTGATCACACAGCAAATGTATAGTTTTTACGTGAATGCTTTACAATAATAAAGAGATGATGAGTTGGGTAATGTTACAAGTTGAGAGTGAACAGAAAAAAATACCATTATCTCTAGGTAAAATGCTAGTTGTCAGTTTAGTACACACACATGAGCGTATATATTTGTAAATATATACACATATACATGCACGTACATACCTACGCACATACATACACCTAACACGGAAACACACACAAATATATTTCTATGCATTGAGGCAATCACAATACATACGCGCTCTATAAAAATGCCGTGCGATGTTCTGAAATATAGGATAATGAGCAAAGGAAATTCGTGACAACTTTTTCAGTATGTGTTGCTGCTAACAGTTTCTACTGAGATATTGTAACGATGTTTAATTAAATATTGTATCGAAAAGATCTTTGGTTGATAAGCGTCTTATTTATCATATGTGGGTGATCAAGCAACAAATACAAATATATATTTTTTATAAATGCTTTACAATAATGAAGTGAAATGAGGTATTACGTAGTGACACATTCACCCATCAACGCACGTATAGCGTGCACACGTACACATATGCACAAGTAGGCAAATGCGCAAATATCAGCGTAAACTATCTTATAGTCAGGATAAACTCGCATTCCAATCGAGGGACTCGGAGAAAATACCTTTTATTACGGCATGAATTTTATGAAATTTCCGTACCAAAAATAGTGGCACAAAACAGTCTACCTGAGTCAGAAACATGAAAACGATTGTCCTACAACGGTTCCCAAGTGCAAAATGTTTCCAGAAATACGTGAGGCTTACGTGCGGTTGTTATAATATACTCTAGAGCGTAAGAGATCATATGATAATTTGCACCACACTAGCCTAACAAGAGCATTTTGGACGTGTATAAGAAAGAAAACACGAATGTCCTTTAACGGTTTAATAGAAAAAAATCCCATTCTCTATGAAATATGGCGCAAAATGTCTGCAATTGAAAAACATACATAGGTACCACATTTTACATGCACAAGACATTTAAGCTTCGGATTGCTTTACAGTATAATAAAATGAAATGAGATGTTGGGTAGTGTTAGAAGTTGGGAGTAAGAAAAAAAGGCTGGTATTTATAGTTTATATATCATTTGCTCGTCCAGTGCACACAGGTGTATGTGCGCATATGCACACCCATATGCGCACATACACCCATATACGTACACACATATATAAGTAAGCATGTTTTCAAATCCTAGCGTATAGGCGATCAAATCATAATACCTAGGCATACTTCAAAACTGTTGTGTAGGCAAGGGAGAGTATTCAGCAACGGAGAGACCAGGCAAATGAGATTCGTCAATACGTGTTCAGTATCTTCTGTAACTAAGAATTATCGTTGAGACGCAAGATGACGAATTACACAGGTATTTCATCCAAACGCTCTTTTCATTATGGCCGATGTGATCCTGAACTTAGTCGTCGCATGATGGCTAATTCACTTAAACCTTTTTAGAGCTAAGGCAATCAATGGCTATTTTACTTCTACGGAGCTAACATGTGGCTATCTGAACCACACACTTCAGATGGCTAATGTGTTGTCTGAATGCTCACAATGCTGTAATGTGACAGCTATTTAGCTCACACGGCCATCATATCAGCCTTTGTCAGTGTGTGCGTTGTAACTTTGAAACTTTACATGTATGAAATTAACTGAAAGTATTAAAAGTGCCAGAAAATTTTAGAAAATATTCTAGTTTTTATTTTATTTCAAAAGCTATTGAATTCTGTATCCATTGTGTTATTCATTCTTGAAATTCCCGTTATTCAATAAAGTGAATATAAACTTCCCTGCTGCCTTATCGTACTTTTTATTTTAAATCTTTCGACTACCATTACAATCCATCCAAGCAATAATTGAGGAGCTCGCTCATCGTTTGAGCTATTTTTGTGCGGTATTCATTGTTGCCTCAGGAATTTTCTGCTGAATCACTCAAGTGAACTATTATTGGATAAAAAATATAAATGTATATATCTGCTTCAAGAAATTTAATCAATTATCTTTCCAAATCTGTGGCGAAATATCTTTAGAACTTCGCATGACACCGTTTGAACGAGGTTTGCGTTAAGGACTCGTTCGTAACCCGTTTTTCCGAAATATGGATTTCTCGGTAGAACTTGTGTTCCCTGTAAATTTCGTAGCTGCACATGCTAAAACTTAATTTTTAAAACAAATAAAGTATTTTTCACGTTTATTCATGCAGATTTGTGCAAAATTATTGTGATAGAATGAGTAAAATAGTGACAATAACTTTTAAATAGAGATGTTTGGCAGCTGACTTTGTGAAGCTCACGTCGTTCGAGGCTTGTCATTGGCTGCCACAATCTAGCTGCCAGAGACCCAGACTGCAGAGTCGGTGCTGTGTCCACGTTGGTAACATCAAAATCTTGTGGAGCTGTGAATAGTGTTGTGTCATTTTAAAGTCAATTAAGGTAAGAATTTAGCGTTGTGTCTACTGGTAGAGATGTATTGAAGGGTGTAGATTAAAGTTGTATAATTTTTTTTTCACCAGCCATGAGATTTTCATTTAATCCTGAGATCGAGGTGGGAAGGAATTTGTTAAGGCAGAAATGGCCTGTCGGTTTTTCAGTGAAAAAATCAGTGGGTAGTTCTAAACTGTGAATACATAAATTTTATATCACGTGTATTATAATTTTTTACACCAAACATTGTTTTCTAGTGTTATTTTATGATTATGAGATTTTTTTGTTTCGAAGCCTTGCGTATCAGATTAGGCATTGGTACGAGCCCCGTGAGGAGGCATCAACGCAGGTTGTCTGTGAAATATATCTCTGCTGGTCAGAGCAAAACACGTTCGTGTAGAAGTACTGCATTTCACGTCCTGTGATGTTGGTATCTAAACTGGAATATTATTCCAGCTTCATGCAGTTCCAAAACCTTCATTTGAGTTATTATTTCATACCGTGTATGAAATTGATCTATGGTGAAGACCACAATGCTATTGAACACCATCACATGTGCTCCTTGGTGGAGTTCATTCTGTAAATAATGGCAGGTGCCGATTTATGTTTGGATGTTCTTTTTATAGAATTGCTATCACTGACAGCAATTTGTTTAGCTTGTGGTGCCGCTGCAGCCAAAAACTTGCCATACTTATTAATATGTCTTTAAATGATGGTATAAATTTACCATTCATATTTTAATTTTTTATTGGGTAGGAAAAAATTATTATTTGTATTAAAATTTCTTCAGTAGATAGTATCAAATTGCCATATGTACTCTAATTTCTCCCTAGGATAGTATAGAATTACCATTTGTATTCTAATTTTTTATTGGATAATATAGAATCATCATTTGGATCCTAATTTCTTCATTGGATAGTGTAGAATTATCATTTGTATTCTAATTCCTTTATTGGATAATATAGAATTTCCATATGTATTCTAATTTCTTCATTTGATAGTATAGAATATTCATTTCTATTCAAATTTCTTCATTAGATAGCATAAAATCATCATTCATATTCACAAATTTTCATTAGAAAGTATAGAATTATCATTCGTATTCAAATGTCTTCGTTGACAAACTCATGTTCTGTTGTCTCGTATGAAAGAATTTCTGTTGCCTAAACCTTGTCTTTGAAGTTTCCGCAATTGTTACCAATTTACCGAAGCGTAACCAACGGCCGCAGGCAAACAATAAGTTTAAATTCAGATATTAAGTATTCACTTCTCATTAATATGGCTAATAAAAAATAAGTATTCACTTGTCATTAATGTGGCTTAAATAAATTATGTATTCTCTGCTCATTAATACATTTTATAAACTTCTAGGGATTTTGTTCCATACATGGAAATTCTGAAAATCCCATTTAAAACCTTAGAAGTAGTGTACATAATATCTTGGTTTATGTATAAATTTTTCTCTGATTAATTTTCCTGCCTATTATATTAATCCCTAATGTAGATGTACACAATTTTATGTATCTTCTAATATTTTTTTAACTGAATACTTTTACGTAAATTAGAGAACGGATATGGAGATGTGAAATATAGTTAAAATATATTTTCTACAAATTTTCTTCTGTAACAATGCATGAGTGATGTTAAGCAAAAATGACACGTGAGAAATTCAAAAACTTTTCTTGATAAGAACTTTTTTTTTTCCTCTTCTGAAGTTAGGATTCTAGCATACTTCTCTAAATATGGTGAAAGTTTTCACACTGTAACCTGTTTCAACCTTGAAAGGTGAGACAATTCAAAAACTGATCTTAGTTGTATGTTGTATATGAAAGTTGCCTTCACTGAGACAAATCATAAACCTGATTTGCAATGTAATAAACTAGGCTCAGGTGTAGCTCAAATTGTTGAGGGTGCTAAAAAAATTAAATTCAAAATTTCATCTTGAGACTATGTAATAACACTGATAACTGTTCAGTGTTTTAAGCTGGTCATTTTCTTGGTTTTTGCTCAAACTTATTCCTTTCTCAGAAGAAAACCAAGAAATATTATGAATTGTTACTTTTGTGTGACTCAGGTCTTTGATTTTAATCTTGCTTTTCACAAATGAAAATTGTGCGTACGTAGCTCAACGATAATGAAACGAAGAATAGTACAAGTCTACTGAATCACTTTTTAATATGTTGAAAGACTCGGTATTCTCTCAATGTAATTGTCTTGAATTCTCGAATGCAAATGCTTACCAACCTTGATGAAAATTTTTCGACAAGTTAGCTCAGGAAGTTGTAAAAATATCGCGTTTTTTATTGATTATTTCTGCTTCAATATTTCTCGGGCAAATATGTATGCACTGAGAGAAATTCGTTAAACCATTTATTTGAAACGCTGAAACAGTTGCTGAAATGAAACGATTAATTTTTTTCACATTGCATGTCCTGTATATTTCCATTTCAGATTTCAACCGGTGACCATGGCGGAAAGCGAAGCTACAGCGATTGGTATTGACCTCGGTACCACTAATTCGTGCGTTGCCGTCATTCGTAACGGGCGCGTGGAAATCATCGCCAATGACATGGGGCACCGCATCACCCCGTCTTTCGTTGCGTTCACTGAAGATGAGCGTCACATCGGGGATGCTGCCAAAGCCCAAGCAATCATGAACCCGGAAAATACTATTTTCGATGCGAAGAGGTTTATCGGACGTCAATTTAATGATCCCGAAATCCAAAAGAGGCTCAAGTTTTGGCCCTTCCAAGTTCTGAATGCGTCTGGCAATTCGAAGTTCCGTGTAACGTACAAGGAAGAAGTGAAGGAGCACACTCCAGAAGAAATTTCGGCGATGGTTCTGGGTAAAATGAAAGCTGTTGCCGAAACATACATTGGCGCTACTGTCAAAGATGCTGTCATCACTGTCCCTGCCTATTTCAACGACTCTCAGCGCCAGGCTACCCTTGATGCGGGCAAAATAGCCGGTTTGAATGTCCTGAAGCTCCTCAATGAACCTACCGCTGCTGCCATTGCTTACGGATTTGATCAGAAGTTGAAAGCGCAACAGAACGTTCTCGTCTTCGATCTCGGAGGAGGCACTTTTGATGTTGCAATCCTCAGTCTCTCGGCAAATAATTTCAATGTTCTGGCTGTGGACGGAGATACATGTCTAGGAGGAGGGGACTTGGATGAATGCTTGGTGGAGCATTTCCTTCAAGAAATTCGAACAAAACATGGCAAGGACTTGTCTGGTAACCCCAAAGCTCTAGGCAAACTGAGGAAAGCATGCGAACGTGCAAAGAGGAATCTCTCGTCATCGAAAAAAGAGCCAATTTTAGTGGAAAGCCTTTTCGATGGCAACGATTTCAAATCATCTCTCACTCGTTCCAGATTGAACGAGCTTTGCTCAGAGCACTTCAAAAACACAATGAAGCCTGTGGACACTGTCTTGAGAAGTGCAAAAATGGACATTGACGATATCGATGAAGTTATACTTGCTGGAGGTTCCACTCGGATTCCCAAAATTCAGGAACTTTTGAAGGAGAAATTCAACAATCGTCAGTTGAACCAGACCATTAACCCGGATGAAGCTGTTGCCTACGGGGCAGCAATCCACGCCGCAAATTTGTGTGGTGAGAAGTCCGTTGAGGACGTCCACCTGGTTGATGTCACTCCCTTGTCTCTTGGCATCAATGTTCTCGGCAACGTAACGAGCAGAATCATACCTCGGAATACCAAACTTCCTGCCAAGAAAACCAAGAGGTACGTCACCACTGTAGATTACCAGACTGGTGTTGACATCAAAGTGTACGAAGGGGAACGAGTTAGCAGTGATGAAAATCGCCTTCTCGGTGAGTTCTCCTTGGAAAACATTCAGCCAGCTAAGAAAGGCATCCCGCAGATTGTTGTTACATTCGGTATCGACAAAAACGGCATTTTGACCGTTTCAGCCATCGACGAGTCAACTGGTAACGATGAACAGCTAGTTATTCGCACCAACAAAGGTCGGCTGAATCAGAAAGAAATTGACCGCATGATTGTCGAAGCTAATGAATACCATGAAGACGACAAAAATCGAGAACTTCTCGATGCTATTCGGCATGACTTAGAAACTCTGTGTGCTGAACTTCGCAACTTGGCGGAGGAGGGAGGCCGAGAGGATGACGATAACTTCCAAGAATTGCAAAGAGTTGTCGATGACACAGAAGAATGGCTGTACGATGTGGAAGACGCCGATATCGGGGAGTATCGTTCTCGTTACGATGCCCTTCTCAAACTCAAAGAGAGTGTTCTCGGAAACTGATTTATCCTTCGCTGTTTTTTCGTGTTCTTAGTTTGATTTCTATTACTTTATGATTTGCAACTAAATGAATTAGCAATCACCATTTCACGACCAAGTTATAATTGTAACAATGATGGTTCGTATTCGCAAGTTATGCTAGTAGTCATTATAAGTTTTCTTATGCATGCATTTCAATTGTTATGAACCGAGGTAAAATTTGATTTTATATTTGGTCAGAATTGTAAGTTCGTTTTTTCTCAAGTGTTGCATGTATCTAAGCGCTTTAGACTCATGGTGATAGTGAATTTGGTTGTTGTTTTGAAAATTATTTTGAAGGCTTGGCTCTGCGTCTTGAAATCAACCATTAGTTGTTGTAGCGGAGTGATTCTAAAATATTAAGGATCTATGTTCTATTCTCTATGCTTACATATTGTTTTGTGTCAACTAGTTATAAAAATGGTATGTGCTACAGAAAATATGGCTCCTCACCCATAACATATTCGAATGTTTTGTAAGTGAAATGTTCTATTGATGCATTCCTTTTTCTTTGTTGGCTAGAAAAGTCAAACTGCACAGAATGAACTTTAATTTTTACTCGTTAATATGAAGCCATATCTGAGTGTTTGTGTGTACATCAGATAATTTTTGATGGTAAGTCATGGTGTGGCTCTTGGATGCGACGGTCTGTCATAAATTATTGTTCCTAATTTTTTGCAACGTTCCAACTCCGTGCTGATGGTAGTTTAGTGTATTTTTGCATCTGATTATCATCGGGTGGAATAATTTGTTTTGTGTGGTATTACGTCTCGTTTTTTCATTGAATGTGCTATCCACTATTTCATGAATTCAACCTATCGAAACTTAACACGTTGACTCCGAAGTGGTACATATGTGTACCACTAGGTAAATTGCTCATTTACGTACCGGAATATGCAGATAACATTTCAATTATTTTGCTACCTTTTCCGAAATATTTTTTTGAGTTAAAGGTAACACATTATGGTTCAAGTGTATTCTTTACACTTTTCAAAAAGGTTTTAAATTTATTAGAGCAGTAAAGCCGGTTTTTCAAAACGACTTCTAGCGTAACCAAACTGACCGTAAGCAACCGCACAATAGGAGTCAACGTGTTGATGATTAAATATTTAGTTTCAAGAAAAAATGCCATTTGTTCAGAATTGTGGTACTCTACTGGCTATTTCTGTTCATTAGTGTTTATTTGAAGAAGTAAAATTTTGTACTCGGTCACTCTCGTTAAGATGTATTTCATAGTTTTGATATAAAACGCACCATCACTCACTTTTTCGTGGGTGAAAGAGCCTTTCTCAGAGTAGTTCAAGTTTACCATGAAGCCTGTGCCTTCATTAATTTATAATTGACGTCGATGAAATTATTTTAGTGTCGTGACAAACTAGAGTATTGGCGCATCTCCTGCGATCTCCTCACATTTTACCTCAGGAATTATTGAGCTAGATCGACTGAAGTTCCCTTTTTCCCGGCTGAAATCGATGTTTACATATTGTTCAGAGTAATTTATGAGATAATTCTTTATTCCAAGTTCTTCATTTCAAGGTTGTAATTCTTTTTTCTCTGGATACTCGTTCCCTTCGCGGAAAAAAGTATTTCTTACCGTTAAATTTGAATAAGTTCCGTGAAAAATGATAGTATTGCTTTCTATATAATGGGTTAAAGTTGCTTTTTTTATTTCCTTTACTAGAGTTTAGACGAAGCTTTTCTCAATTTGCTTAAATTTGCGATCGAATGAAGAAAAAATTATATTTTCAGCTTTAGAACCCTCAGGGAGAGACGTTGGATGAGTGTTAGCTGAGGTGTCTAGTGACCAAACGGTGCTTTTAGAATTCTCGTTTTGATGTGTGGAGAGAGGCCATCTTGTACAGTGGAAGACCTGAATTTTTTTTCGGTATATCAAAGTGCAAACGTGAAATCGTTCGATAATTATTTCAGTACAAATTACGTTCATTTGCTCTGCAGGTGTGTTTTTTTTCATTATTTCATTATAAACTACATTCATTTGCACTGCAACTGTGTTTTTTGTGCACTGTTCTGATAACACAGTATAATTCAGAAATGAAATCACGAACAGTCAACTCATTTTTGTGTTGATACTTGAAATGTACGTTTTGCCTAGTTTGAGGCGTAATTAACATCTAAAATAAGGTACAGTATATAATTAAATTACCATCATTTAAAGTTGAGAAAGTAATTTTTCATTACGGGCGGAAACTTAAAAAATAATTTAATTCAAATTTTAAAAAAAATCGGGAATAGGCGCCTCACTTCTCCCTCGCCGACGTCTCTTGGGGACTCTGCGCGCCCCAGGGTATTCCCTAGCAGCCATTTGCTCGTGTCTTTTGATTCATGTTCAGTTCGTATTGGATATATCCGTAACGCGCTCAGTCAAAGTGAATATGCAGCTAATATTCGAGAAAATATTCTCCGTGAAATTAGAATGTGTAACAAGCCGTATTCTCGTTATGTGAATACGATCTGTTGGACGCACCCATTTTACGGAGAATTTCCTTCTGAAAATTAGGTTTTCCTGGAAGTTTTAAATTTGGTTTCGTAGTGTTGCTGGAGAAGGATGTTGAATTTTACAAGTTTTTATCATCCCCAAAAGCATGGTGTTGAATGTCGCCTTCTGTTATAACTAGAAGCAGAGCGTGGAACGTGGCAGCAAGATAACAAGCGCTTTATACGCTAAATTATACCCAAATTTCCGTTGGTGTAACGATGACTTGACAGGAATTCAACAACTGAATCGTTCGTATAATACGAGAGGAGGATCGTCCCCCAGCTTCCGAGATTCAGGTAATCAATAATGTGCGATGAGCTGGACAGGCTGAAATGAAATCTTCCTGCAGAAATTCGGAACTAACGAATATTGCCGACAACTTCATTCTTATTTTCGAATTGATGCGGTTGTGAACATCGTAATTAATTTCATGGGATATATGGATGCCCTGATTGTTGTACCGTGGTGAGAATAAATAGTTTCATTTTATTATGTGTGCGTGTAGTAGAGGAACTAGGCCGCTCCAACCAATGTTGCGAGATGAATGCATGTTTAATGTTCAGTGAAAGACAACCTCTAGAGGCGTGTGGATAATCCGATTTTAGGGAAATGATTTCAGTGTCATTTTCACGTGAAAGTAGTTTTCATTGCTCGTTATTGACTCGGAACTTGCGTGAGTAGTTGATTAATTCATGTCTCGTTGACGAAGCCTTTCCTGTTGGGACGCTCAGCTTGGTCGATGACCTTGACGGTTCAGCCTCTGCCCAAGAACAAGCAGTAGTTCATGTTGTCTGGTGGGTTGCCAAGCAACTGATTATCGGCTTGTTCCTTGGCTGGCGCTGGCTTGGTAAAACTGTTACGTGAGCAATCAAATAGTGCTGGCACAGGCAATGGATTTTATTGTTTCATTACTCGTATTGTTTTGGAATGGAAACTAAACTTTGAAAACTCGGAAATGTTTGTCCCTTTATTTCTTCGGAATTAGGATCAGACTCGACTGAAGTACGCTTAATTTCATAACTACTTTCTAATATTCAACGAAATCTTGAGTGATTCTTGATACGTGAATTTCCATTATGGTTGTGGAATTGCCTATCATATTTGGCTTATTGCTCACCGATTAACTTACCTGTGCTCAACCAATTTCATCGCCTGATTTCCACGGGGAAACCTAGAGATTTATTAGTTCGCTGATTTTAAGTAATCAACTAAGGCGCTCAATTTCCGCCCCCAGTATGAAAAAAACTATTGAATGAGGCATATATTAGTAGATATTCGTACACAGTGAGAACACAAAAAGAACTGCTGTACGTCCGCGTTCCTCTACGCAGACGCGCGTCTCAGAGAACACGCGAGCTGGTGTCGTGACAAACGTCCTCATCTTCATAGTTGGTAAGTTTTGAGCTGGAAAGAAAATGCTGCTGTTTTGTTTTCTGATGAAAGTTACTGTGAACTTACTCATCTGGTACCTTTACAATATTTCTAGTCAGGATTTTACAGGTGTTTTTGCACTCGGCAAAATCATACTTAAAGCCCTCACAGAGAGCACATGACGTGGATAATTGCTGTAACGCTGACTTTGGCCAACATTTTTCAGTACGATTGGACTTTTAAATGACTAGTTCCTTCGAAATTAACATAAATTGTTTGTACGAAATGAAAACAGAAAATGCATCTTCCATCGTTTATGCTTGTTAATGCAGATTCTGAGTCACTCCGTGGCGAAAGAAGGTTGGGAGAATAGCTTACTTCATAACTCACTAGTTTCGTTCATGGTCACTTAGCATGTTATTTTTGTTCCGTATGCTTGGTAAGGCCTAACGCAAGGAGAACCTTGAATGCTGCTGTTGAACCCATACTACATTACTGATGTCATCAAATTCAGCTCTCCAGCCGAGAGCACACGCTCGACCTCCCTCCTCTTTGCTTGCAAAGTGTCTCTGATCAGTTTCAGTGTTACTTTTTTCGACGCATTATATGCATGAATTTGGAGCAGGTCCATTTCCTGGTAGGAAGAAACGACTAGATTAGTACCCGAGTATTTGTGGTATGCATTTTCACAAGTGTGATCGCTACCTGTAATTGTAGGTTGGGGGAAGACCCAGGCAATCAGTCTGCCTTTGCCAACTTTCTGAATTTTTCTCAGAACGAGCCATCCAAATCATCTCAATCTGTTGAACAAGGAGGACATTGCAGCAGTCCTGATCACATATTTCAAAGTTTCCGATTTTTCTACACTAAGTAAGATTGAAACTGGTCTTTGTATTTCAGTATCATTTTTCATTTATACTCAGATCCTATAGAAATTACGATCATTTTTAACTTGAACTTAGACTAACTAGTACACACCAGTCTTGTGAATGACTCAATTCGCGTATGCGTGTGAATGTGTGGATTTAAATGCCACTTGCAAAGTATTTTAATTGTAAAGTTCGGGCATTCATGATTGATTTTCCTATTCATGAAAAATTATGCTTATTGTTCAGTAACTGCACCGATAATGGGATAAGGATATGAAATTACACAGGTTAATATTTCCTCTTATCAGTAGGCCTCTAGTTACTGTTCGTAAAGTTTTTGAAAATAGACTAAAATAAATGTTTAAAGCAACGGGTCACATGAATCTCTTGAAATTGTATTTGTATTTCCTTTATGAGAATCTCCGCCTGCGGGCAGATGAAAGTCGCCAGGCTACCTACCCTTTGAGTGAGCACTGCTCGGTTCTATAATCTTAGATACCGATGGTCCTATCGGTTCTTATCTCTGGGTCTGGAATTTCCGTAACTTGTGATGCATAAGCTCATAATTGGCACGTTCGTTCGAATATTTCCTAGTCCATTGCTTTTCTTAATGTTAGAGCCCCGCATAGCAACATGTTTTCCGTTATTAACTGGTCTGCGCGTGCTATATAGATGAGTAAAATAAGGCAGTGGATGTATGAAATGTATCAATCTGTTGTATAAATAAAGTTGAACTAGGAAATTCGTAGTGAAAGATGCACCTATAATTTCAGGATAGTAGCTTCGAACGAAGCGTTAGCTTAGTTCGTAGTCGTCCATCGAATGCATCTTGGTAAGCACTGGGAAGTTCGGTTTCGGTGACGCAATTATTGATATAAACTCGAACCTGCTTTTATGTTAGTTTCAAAGTACTTGACCATAGCAGCACCCAAAATTCATTCAGTGTTGAGTGCCATTTCCGAATCATTCATATGGGTCAGAAGTAGTCACAAATTTATTGTTCAAATGAATCTTGAGGATTTGTTGGGCGTGGATGCACTGATGTTCTTTTTTTGTGCAGTCTAATTCCGGCGACGATGGCGAAAGCGAGAGGACCGGCAATCGGGATAGACCTGGGCACATCGAACTCGTGCGCCGCCGTGGTCATCAACGGAAGCGTCAAAGTAATTTGGAATGAAGTGGGGAATCGCATCACTCCATCATGCGTCGCTTTTACTGAAAGTGAGCGACTAATTGGAGACAAAGCAAAAGCTCAAGCAATTTTGAACCCTGAAAACACGATTTTCGAAGCTAAACGGATCATTGGTCGTCAGTTCGAAGATCCTGGCGTCCAAAAGAGGTTGAGTCGATGGCCGTTTTCGGTCGTAAACGCAGAAGGAAACCCAAAATTAGCAGTGAAGCACAAAGGAGAAACGAAAAAGTACACTCCAGAGGAAATTTCTGCCATGATCCTTATTGAAATGAAAATTATATGCGAGAAAGTCACCGGGTGCGGTGTTACTGATGCAGTAATCACAGTACCTGCGTACTTCAATGATTCACAGCGACAGGCAACTCTTGATGCCGGTAAAATTGCTGGCTTGAATGTCTTGAAATTGCTGAACGAACCGACCGCAGCTGCCTTGGCTTACGGATTTGAACGAAAGCTTAAATCGCATCGGAACATTCTTGTGTATGACTTTGGGGGAGGTACTTTGGACGTCGCAATTCTGAGCATCTCAAATAATGATTTCGAAGTTGTAGCTGTCGATGGTGATACTTTTCTAGGCGGCAGTGACTTGGATCAGTGTTTGGTCGATCATTTTATCAACCAGATCAGAAGCAAGTATTATGAAGACATATCTAATAATTCGAGGGCTCTCTGTAAGCTAAGGGCTGCTTGTGAAACTGCAAAGAAGAACCTGTCATCTTCGGCTGTGTCGCCTGTTATTGCTGATTCCATGTTGAGTGGAGATAAGGATTTCAAGCAAAGCCTCACACGAGCCAAACTGAACATGTTATGTGCTGACAGGTTCAAAGCTGCCATGGCACCAGTCGATGCCGTTTTGAAACACGCAAAAATGGACGCTGATGACATCGACGAGGTTGTCTTAGCTGGAGGGTCTACTCAAATTCCAAAAATAAAAGAACTTCTCATGAAGAAACTGAAAAAAACTCGATTGAATGAGACCATAAATCCAGACGAAGCTGTTGCTTATGGCGCTGCACTTCACGCTGCTGCCTTGACTGGCAACAGGAGTGTTGAAGAAATTCGTCTCTCAGACGTGACTTCGCAATCCCTCGGAATCAACATCCTGGGCAACTTGATGAGCAAAATCATTCCTCGGAATACAAAGATTCCTGCTAAGAAAACCAGGAGATTCGTCACCACTGTTGACTATCAAACAGGCGTTGATTTGAAGGTGTACCAAGGAGACAAGCTGAAAAGCGACGACAATCATTTGCTGGCTGAGTTAGCATTAGAGAACATCCAACCTGCTCCTAAAGGTGAACCTCAGATCGTAGTTACCTTCAGTGTAGACGAAAACTGCATTTTGACGGTCTCTGCTGTAGATCAGTCAACTGGCAATAATGAACAGCTCGTGATTCGTTTGGACAAAGGGCGGCTGTCTACAAGGGAAATTGAGCGTATGATTACTGAAGCGAATGACTACGTCGAAGAAGCAAATCAGAGAAAAATCGCCGAGTCCGCGCGCAATGAGCTCGAGGCCCTTTGTGACGAACTTGAAAATATCCTGGGCGATCTAGTAGGTGATGACAGTTTCAGCGAAAACGATTTGATACAATGCATGGAAGTTTGTGGTAATGCCGTGGAATGGCTGGATAATAATGACGTTGCTTCGGAGGAAGAATATAATTCCCTTCTTGACACCATGAAGCAGATCAAAGAACGCCTGCCAGTTAACTAGCCTGTTGTGTTGCGTTCGAGAATTCCTGTCTAGTCATGCACTTTACATCGCCAATCATTAACTCGTCTCGTGCGAAAGGACCCACCGGTGGTCACTGAGGGAATTTTAGCTAAATAAAGGCACGATCCGATTAATGTTTGCTGCCTCCAAAATTGCTTACTACAAATGACTTTAAATTTAAATTGAATGCTGAACTTCAGTTTATCCCATCGCAGCAAACGCGTTGAGTAAGCTCGGTTCATTTTATTTTTTTAGTCAAGTATAGATGATAAAATTTCTGCTGTGAACGTGGAAATCATTTTTGAATTGACACCATTTTTTCGAAGTAGCGCAATTACCTCTTGCATTTAAAGTAACTAAGAGTGCTGGATTAAACATATGAATTTTGAGTGAAAATTTGTCTAATCCACTTTACACCGGCTCTTTAGGTGGTCAAATTGGGATGTATGCATATAATGAGATTATAACAAACTTCGCCCTCTCATTCAAGAGTGCGCGAGTGACTAGTCAATGATTAAAGACTTTAATAGAATATACGTGCGTCATGCAAGAAAGCTTTTGAGATCATTTCTGTATAGTACGGTTTAATACTTCAAATTGGCCACTCTGTACCGATCACTATTTCAATTGTTCATATATGACATTTCAGATACAAAAATCTACTCAATAATGGGCGTACGCATTACTTCTTTTCCAGATCTGTGGAAATTATTTTCATTTTTTCAACTGTGGGACATGTCCGATTATCTTATAGTTATTGTTTATTTTAGTCATATTTGTATTGTGGATTCTCTCTTTTAGAAAATGTTACCAACTTGCATTCTTCCCCGCAGTAATTAATCACAATCCACATGACTTGGTCATTGTGATATTTATTACTTTTTTTTAGTGAACGATCGTGCGAGAATTTCAGCAGAGGTCAGGATTTTGAGTTCACCATACAAGACCCTGAACTTAGCTGTTAGACATTTGGCGGCACTAAAGCCAACTCAAACACCTATGGGACTGACATTTGCAATGGCTAACAATTAAGGTTAACCGCGATTGTTGTTATTTATAATTTGTGACGCATTTTTCATGTACTAGGCAAAATAAAATAGAAATTAGGCACAGCGGCGGATTTGAAAATTACGGAAAAATTGGTACAAGGTTAATGCGTCTGTCAAGACGGGCCAAGATCCACGACTTGAAATCTTCCAGATCTCCTCAAAGAGAACCCGTTTCTCTACCTAAGAGGGCTTGTTCAAGTGATGTTGATCGAATAAAAATGTTCCTCGTTACCAAAGATCGACAGCATGTGAACTCGGCTTCAGCTTCGCGAGAATTTCAAAATCATTTATATCAAATCACAGATATACTTAGCGTCAGAGCGTTCTTCATTCTTCTGTGTGCTTGTGTGTTTGTAATTCTGCCATGCTAGTGGAATTCATGTAACCTCTTCATTGCTGATTTTGAATAATATATAGAATTCCATGGAATGAGGTTCGAGTTACTGTTTTTATGAATGTTAGAGAGTGCTTTTAGCTTTTTGAAGTTCCATACTTCATTTTGTTACTTTTTTATTATAATTTAAGGCGTCTGCCAAGAGGTCTTTACGTGGGTGTGTACCTAGTACCTAGTCAATATCGGTAACGATGTGCTGAATATCTATATTAATGTGTTTATTCCTTTATTTTAATGACAATATATCTATACGTGACTGTAAGGTGTGTGTATCCTAAAAGTTTTGTTTGTTTTTTTCTTCTGAAGGATTTGCTATTAGCCGAATATTATATATATATGCTAATATTAGCTTGGGTCATGGAGAAGCGACAAAGGCGTCTGCAAGAAACGCAGCGAAAAAATTAGGCTCGAGTTCTTTGGTGAACTCAGCATTCAAGGAAATAAATTTCCTGTTTGGGGCCGAGACTCTTGTACTGCGATAATACTAAATTGTTCTTTGTTTGATTCTTATAATACTTTGATTAAGCTTAATAAAATGTGACTTATGTGCTGGAATACAACTGAAAAATTCGTTCATTGATCCTTATATACTTTGGTTATTACTCTATAAGGTATGATGTATTTAAACTACGATAAAACTAAAAAGTTCGAATTTAAAAGATTTTTAAATACTTTGATTAATTTTCAATAAAAAATAACATATATTAAGTTGTGTGTTACACAAATCATGTGCACTCCAGGACGATGTTAAAGGCAACAAATCAAGGTGATCAGTAATTCTGTGGTGGCTGGCGCCGCTAGGGGAGAGACGGTTCGGTTACGTCAACTGTTGACCGCCCTCATAAGGAGGTCTGGGTTTCACGTTCACTTTAATTCTCGGTTAGGATGCTTTATTCGGGGTCAACCATCGACATGTCTATAATACTTAGATGTGTTCACAAATTAAGGATCTTTATGTTGAGATGTTGTAAAAGTCAATGTTATACATTCCATGTATCCACTGTATTTGAAATAAACTTTTCTTTTCATTCTCTTTTTTGTTTTTTCTTCCTCTTCCAAACTCGAAGTTACTGAGCATAGGGTTATGCATTGCGTAGATTCCACGTTTTCTACAAAGCATGCAAAATTGCTCCTTGTTTTCGCTCTCTTGATGTCGCCTCTGATTAGTGTGGCTATGGAGTCTAAAACTGTAAACAATGACAGGCCACATGTACTTCGACTTGATGTGAAGGTGTGGGTGTTACACCACAGGACGTCGTAGAAAGTCGTTTTTGCACAACATTCGCTGCTCACACCGGTATCAAGCTTACGCTTTAGAGTAGAGAGCAGAGGTTCTTCTGATATTAACATTTCCCTCGATGTCTTTCTGTAAACCCAAACGTCTTACAACTTGCCCTCTAAGCCTTGTTTTGTATCCACACGTGGCTGTTCTCTCAGATAAAGGAAATGTAAAAGCCTCAACGCTGCTTCTCTTCAGACGGATCAACCTGTCGTCAGTTAACCGTGTTTTCAGAACTGTCTCGGAGAGCGAAGTTTTCTATCGGGTTGATTTATAGTCGTGGTGAAAGATGAATCATTATTATATTGAAGTGATGAATGAATCAATAACATACCGAGATGATAGATGAATGCTTAATATCCAGAGATGATGAATGAATCTTTATAAAGCTGGTTGTCTGTAAGATATTAGTTCGATGCTGACCACACGCAGCTGATCTCGGTTAAGCACATTCGCGAGACAATGGAACAACAAATGTATATTTATCTCTAATTTGACTGACATCGCTAATTAAAAGTAAATCCTAGGTCAGAAATGCTTCATTTCACATCCTGTAACGTGGGCATCTAAGCTGGAATACTTTCGGTTATGCTGTACTAAATCCTGGATTTGAATAACAAACGAATCCTGTATGTGAAAATCGATTCATTGCGAAGACCACTATGCCGTTGCAACATTGCACGTTCTCCTTTTTGAAGTTATATTCCTGAATAATGGCAGGTGTCGATTAATGTTTCGAGTATTGTTTTTCTTCTAGAATTGCTATCACTGCCTTCGATCATTCATTCATATTTCAATTTTTCTATTGAATAGTATAAAATAACCATTTGTATTTAAGCTTCTCCATTGTGTAGTATAAAACTATTATTCGCATTCGGATTATTCGATTGAATAGTATCAAATTGCCAGTCGAATTCAATTTTTTAATATTGTAAAATTGACACTCGTATTCAAATTTCTTCATTGGATATTATAGAATTATCATGCGTATTAAAATTTCTTCATTGACACCCTTGTGTTCCTCTGCCTAGTATGACAAGTGCCAAGGAAGTTCTATTGCCTAAACCTTCTATTCGGAGCTTTCACAATTATTTCTAGTTTACTGAAGCGTTACCGCGGCTGCAGGCGAACAATGAGTCGTACGTGAACAAATATTAAATGTTCACTTCTGATCAATACGGTTAAGGAAACTTTTTGAAATTTTTACATGCATGGAGACCGAAAATCGAATTTAAATCCTGGGAAGTAGTGTTCATAATATCTTAATTCATGTGTGAGTTAAGAGTTTTTGTGTTATTTTTTTCCGTATTCATGACTCGTGTAGACGTGCATACATAGAGTTTATACTCTTCTAACAGAATTATAACTGAAAACCAGTATGTCAATTAGAAAACTATGGAGATATAAAATATAGTTGAAAGACATTTTCTACAAATTTTCTTCCGTATCAACAAGCTTCCGTGCACGGTCAGCTATGCGTTCAAATGGAAACTAGAAAATGCCAGAGCTGTGAATAAGGCTTACAACATTTGAGTAACTTGAGAACTGCAATCAAAAGTTACGAGTGAGAAATTAGAAACTTTTGTCGATAAGAAGCTGGCTTCTAATTTTTTCAGTCTCATCTCAAGTTAGGATTCTAACGTACTGGTTCTAATATGATGGAAGTTTTTTATACTGAAACTTGTTTCACCCTTTAAAGAAAGGCTAATAAATTCAAGAACTAATCTTAGTCGCATGTTATGGACTAAACCGGACGAAAGTTGTCTTCGTTGAGACATTTTAACTGCCCATCTCGCTACTGGATTCCTCTGATTTAACTGTTCACGACTCCTAAACTGATATATAGTTTAGTAATAATCTAGTCTGAAGAGGGAGCTCAAGTCGTCGCTGGTACTTTAAGAAGGTTAAGAAATTTCATCTTGAAGCTATTAAGCACTTTCCACCGAGAACGTTTTCGTGTATTGAGTTGGTTATTCTCTTTTTTTTCAGCTTTAACTCATTACTTTCCAAGGAAAATGACGATGAATATTCCGAACTGTTACTGTTGCATGACTCAACTCTACGATCTTAATCTAACTTTCGTGAATGATAACTGTGCGTGCATTGCTCATCGATAATGAAACGAAGAATCGGACAGCNAAATGCTAAGTCACTTTTTAGTATTTTCTGAGACTCATTATTTTCCAGATGAAATTGTCTGGAATTATCAAATGAAAATGCTTACCATACTTGATGAAATTCTTTCAAGTCACCTCAGGAAATTGGGAATATATTGCGGCTTTCATTAATTATTTCTGCTTGAAAATTTCTCCCTAAGAACATAGATATACTGCACAGTATTGGTTTTGCAGTTTATTTGAAAGAATAAAATAACATTAAATGAATTAATTCCTTCTTTCACATTGTATGTGCTGTACATTTCCATTTCAGATTTCAACCAGTGACCATGGCGGAAAGCGAAGCTACAGCGATTGGTATTGACCTCGGTACCACTAATTCGTGCGTTGCCGTCATTCGGAACGGGCGCGTGGAAATCATCGCCAATGACATGGGACACCGCATCACCCCGTCTTTCGTTGCGTTCACTGAATATGAGCGTCACATCGGGGATGCTGCCATAGCCCAAGCAATCATGAACCCGGAAAATACTATTTTTGATGCAAAGTGGTGTATTGGACGTCAGTTTAGTGATCCGGTGATCCAAAAGAGACTCAAGTTTTGGCCCTTCCAAGTTCTGAATGCGTCTGGCAATCCAAAGTTCCGTGTAACGTACAAGGGAGAAGTGAAGGAGCACACTCCAGAAGAAATTTCGGCGATGGTTCTGGGTAAAATGAAAGCTGTTGCCGAAACATACATTGGCGCTACTGTCAAAGATGCTGTCATCACTGTCCCTGCTTATTTCAACGACTCTCAGCGCCAGGCTACCCTTGATGCGGGCAAAATAGCCGGTTTGAATGTCCTGAAGCTTCTCAGTGAACCTACCGCTGCTGCCATTGCTTACGGATTTGATCGAAAGGTTAAATCCCATCAGAATATTCTTGTGTATGATTTTCGAGATGGTACTTTGGACGTCACAATTCTGAGTATTTCTAATAATGATTTCAAAGTTGTAGCAGTCGATGGTGATACTTTTCTAGGCGGCAGTGACTTGGATCAGTGTTTGGTCGATCATTTTATCAACCAGATCAGAAACAAGTATTATGAAGACATATCTAATAATTCGAGGGCTCTCTGTAAGCTAAGGGCTGCTTGTGAAACTGCAAAGAAGAACCTGTTATCTTCGGCTGTGTCGCCTGTTTTTGCTGATTCAATGTTGAGTGGAGATAAGGATTTCAAGCAAAGCCTCACACGAGCCAAACTGAACACGATATGTGCTGACAGGTTCAAAGCTGCCATGGCACCAGTCGATGCTGTTTTGAAACACGCAAAAATGGACGCTGATGACATCGACGAGGTTGTCTTAGCTGGAGGGTCTACTCAAATTTCAAAAATAAAAGAACTTCTTTTGAAGAAACTGAAAAAAACTCGATTGAATGAGACCATAAATCCAGACAAAGCTGTTGCTTATGGCGCTGCACTTCACGCCGCTGCCTTGACTGGCAACAGGAGTGTTGAAGAAATTCGTCTCTCAGACGTGACTTCGCAATCCCTCGGAATCAACATCCTGGGCAACTTGATGAGCAAAATCATTCCTCGGAATACGAAGATTCCTGCTAAGAAAACCAGGAGATTCGTCACCACTGTGGACTATCAAACAGGCGTTGACTTGAAGGTGTACCAAGGAGACTAGCCGAAAAGCGACGATAATCATTTGCTGGCTGAGTTAGCATTAGAGGACATCCAACCTGCTCCTAAAGGTGTCCCTCAGATCGTAGTTACCTTCAGTGTAGACGAAAACTGCATTTTGACGGTCTCTGCTGTAGATCAGTCAACTGGCAATAATGAACAGCTCGTGATTCGTTTGGACAAAGGGCGTCTGTCTACAAGGGAAATAGAGCGTATGATTACTGAAGCGAATGACTACGTCGAAGAAGAAAATCAGAGAAAAATCAGCGAGTCTGCGCGCAATGAGCTCGAGGCCCTTTGTGACAAACTTGAAAATATCCTGGGCGATCTAGTGGGTGATGACAGTTTCAGCGAAAACGATTTGATACAATGCATGGAAGTTTGTAGTGATGCTTTGGAATGGCTCGATAATAACTACGATGCTTCAGAAGAAGAATATAATTCCATTCATGACACCATGAACCAGATCAAAGAACGTCTGCCAGTTAACTAGCCTAGTGTGTTGCGTTCGAGAATTCCTATGTCTGATCATGCAGTTTACATCGCCGTTCATTAACTTTTTTTGCGAAGGTACCCACCGGTGGTCACTGAAGGGATTTTCATAATGCAGTCATTAACTCAATTTTATATAAATACTTCATAAAATCCAGATGAAGACACGATCCAGTTAATATTGGCTATTTTCAAAATTCCTCACTACAAATTGACTTTAAATTTAAATTGAATACTGAACTTTTCAGTTCAACCCATCGCGGCAAACGTGTTGAGTAAGCGCGGTTCATTTTATTTTAATAGGCAAGTATAGTTGATGAAATAGTCGATAAAATATAGATATAGTATACAGTAAAAAGATAAAATAAAGTTGATAAAATAGTAAAAGTATAGTCGATAAAACCTCTGCTTCGAATGTGTGAGTCATGTTTTACCTCTGGCATTTACGTGATTAAATGTGATGGTGAGTGCTGTATTAAACATAAGTATTTTGCAAAGGAAAATCTATTTTGCGAAGCAAATTCACAATGAAAGAAATAGAGAAGAAGTACTTTAAAAACNTTTTGCGAAGGTACCCACCGGTGGTCACTGAAGGGATTTTCATAATGCAGTCATTAACTCAATTTTACATAAATACTTCATAAAATCCAGATGAAGACACGATCCAGTTAATATTGGCTATTTTCAAAATTCCTCACTACAATTGACTTTAAATTGAAATTGAATACTGAACTTTTCAGTTCAACCCATCGCGGCAAACGTGTTGAGTAAGCGCGGTTCATTTTATTTTAATAGGCAAGTATAGTTAATAAAATATTCGATAAAATATAGAAATAGTATATAGTGAAAAGATAAAATATAGTTGATAAAATAGTAAAAGTATAGTCGATAAAATCTCTGCTTCGAATGTGTGAGTCATGTTTTACCTCTGGCATTTACGTGATTAAATGTAATGGTGAGTGCTGTATTAAACATAAGTATTTTGTGCTTGAAAATTTGTCTAGTCCATGTCACTTTATTTGTGTTCAAATAGAAAAGGTGAACGTGTGGATTGGAATGTATGCTTATGAGATTACAAAAAACTCTGCCTTCTTATTCTTAGAGCGTCCGAGTGACTAGTCAATGATTAAAGATTTTATTTGAATATATGCGCGGCTTGCAGGATAACTTTTGCGATCATTTTTGTATAATATAATTTAATACTTCAAATTGGCTGTTCGGTACCGATGATATCACTATTTTAATTGTTCATTTAAAAACATTTCAGATATAGAAATCCACTTAATGATGGTTTAATGCATTATCTCTCTTCAAGATATGTTAAACGTTTTTGTTTTAACACTTTGGGACATGTCCGATTATCTTATAGTTATTGTTTATTTTCGTTAATTTTATATTGTGCATTCTCTCTGCTTGAAAAATTTTTACCAACTTACATTCATCCTCGCAGTAATTAATCACAATCCAAATGACTTGATAATTATGATGATTTTGACTTGCACTATTATTTTTTTGAGTGCACCATCGGACGAGAATTTCGGAGGTCAGGATTTTAAAGTTAACCCCATCAGACTGGAGACCCTAACATGAACCGTTAGACTTTAAACCGCGCTTTAAGTCAATTCAAACGCATGGGGCTGACGTTTGCAGTGGCTAACCATGAGGTTTGACCAACGATTGTTTGATGATTTCGAATTTGTGACGCATTTTTTTCACATGCTAGGCAAAGTACCGAAAAATAGATACAGCGGCAGATTTAAAGATTACCGAAAAATTGGTGCAAGGTTTATGCGTCTGCCAAGATGGGCCAGGATCCACGACTTCAAATTTTCCAGATCTCCTCAAAGAAAACCCGTTTCTTCACCTAGGAGCGAGCCCTTATTCAGGTGATGGTGATCGAACAAAAATGTTTCTCGTGACAAAAAATCGTCAGCATTTGTACTCGGCTGCAACTTCGCGAGAAATTTTAAATTCATTATTCTGGTGATCAGAGGACTGAAATACTTTTGCTTCAGAGTGTTCTTTATTCTGTGGGCGTGTGTTTTTAATTGTGCCATGCTTCTGGAATTCATGTAACCTCTTCATTGCTGATTTTGAATAATATATATTGAAATCCATAGAATGAGGTGCGAGTTACCGTTTTTTATGAATGTTAGAGGGTGCTTTTAGCTTTTTTAAGTTCCAAATTTCATGTTGTTACTTTTATTTATAATTTAAGGCGTCGGCCAAGAGGTCTTTACGTGGGTGTGTACCTAGTACCTAGTCAATATCGGTAACGATGTGCTGAATATCAATGATAATGTATTTATTTTCTTATTTAATGACAATATATTTATACGTGACTGTACGGTGTGTGTATCGTAAAACGTTTTATTTTTTTTTCTTGTGACGGATTTGCTATTAGCCAAATATTATTCTAATGCTAATATTAGTTTGGCTCATGGAGAAGCGACAAAGGCATCTGAAAGAAACGCAGGGAAAAAATTAGGCTCGTGTTTTTGGTGAACTCAGCATTTAAAGGAAACAAATTTGCTGCTTCGGGCTTAGCCATTTATACTACGATAAAACTAAATAGTTCTTGTTTGATTTTTATATACTCGTACTTTGATAAATGCTCAATACAATATGACATGTGTACTGCGATAAAACTGAGATGAGTTCGTTCATTGATTCTCACATACTTTGATTAATGCTCAATAAAGTATGACGTATTTATAATACGATAAAACTAAAAAGTTCGTTCATTGATTTTTATATACTTTGATTAATTCTCAATAAAAAATAACGTAAATTAAGTTGCGTGTTACATAAATCATGTGCACTCCGGGAGGATGTTAAAGGCAACAAATTAAGACGATTTCAGTAATTCTGTGGTGGCTGGCGCCGCTAGGGGAGAGACGGTTTGGTTACGTCAGCTGTAAATCAGACTTGAGTTCTGTATTTGGTGTTCATTTTAATTCTCTGTTTTGATATTTCATTCGGGGTCAACCATCGACGTGGCCATAATACTAAGATGTGTTCACAAAGTAAGGATCTTTATGTTGAGATGTTTTAAAAACCAATGTTATACATTCCATGTCTCCACTGTATTTAAAAAGACTTTTCTTTTCATTCTCTTTATTGTTTTTTAACTTCCTCTTCCTAATTCGCAGTTACTGAGCATAGGGTTGTAGATTATGTCATGTCTAGTGACACGAGTCAATAGATTGCCTCGCTATTCATAGCACAATGTCAAATAGTGTGATTCTGGATTGGATTCTGGCAGTAATGTACTGTTCAGGTAGCATCTTTGTTAAAATAAACGTTAAAAACGTTTCGCAAATCAAATATACCATTACTGAGCTTTCTCAAAATGATGATGTAGGAAGGTAAAATTAAGGTAGAAAAAATTTGGTCATCTTAATCATTAAAGAAATCGTTCACGTTACGGAAATGGCAGTAACTGAATTCGATGTTCAGAGAACAAACGCATGTTTATTATTCCGTTAAGTTTGCTCGGAAAATATGACACTACCCAGGCCAGGTACGTAAAGGGGTTGGGCCAAATAATGGAAACACCTTGGAAAATTAACAAAATATATTGTAATGTGGTGTAGGTCCATCTTTTGAGGCAAGTACAGCCTCAATTCTTCGAGGTATTATTTTATACAAATTGTGAATGATTTTCAAATAAATTTTAGCTCATTCTTCAGTTAAAACACCCTCCGGTTCTTTCAGAGACGATGGCGGCGGAAATCGACTTCTTGAATACCTAAAACGACCATAAATGCTCCATAATGTTGAGGTCTGGGGATTGTGGTGGCCAGATGAGATGCTCATCTTGATTAGAATGTTCCTCGTGCTATTCTTCAACAATTCAAGCTGTGTGGATTGGGGCATTCTTCATCTTGAAAATTAGCGTACTTCTCCGGAAACAGTGCGTTAATCATAAGATGGACTTGGTCGCCCAAAATTCTTAAATAGTCTTCGTAGTTAATTCTAATTCTGCCATGAAGGGAAATCATTGGCGAGGCATATTTCTGAAAAATAGCACCCCAGATCATCACAGAACCTCGCCATGTTTCATGGTTGGGAGAAGGCAACCTGTATTGACGGCTTCTTTCGGCTGTTTTCAAAAGTGCTCTCGGCCGGATGTCGGAAATAAAGTAAGCGATGATTCATCAGAGAAAATCACATTTTTCCACTGCTCGACGGACTAATTCTGATGTTTTTCTACACCACTCTAAATGCAAATAAACATGCTTCTTTGAGAGCGGAGATTTTCTAATTGCAGCTCTCTCGTAGAATCCAGATTTGTGCAGCTCCCAACGAACAGTTTTTGGGGAAATTGGGTTCTGTTAGTGTTCATTGAGCTCTGCAGTGATTTGAAGAGCCGTGGTTTGCGACCCTCTTTAACAAGTCGATTTAGAATCCATACGGTCTCTCTCAGACAACTTTGACTTTCGACCAGACCTGTGCTTTGTTGAGAACATTGTATAGAGGTAACATGTGGCTATTTGAACCACGCACTTTTCAGGTGATAATGGTTTGTTCACTTAATAGAGCTCATGCGTCGTCTACCTCCTCACACTGCTGTAATGTGAAAGCTATTTCGTCATACAGCCCTTATATCAGACTCTTTGTCAATTTGTGAGTCGTAACTTTGAAACTTTACATGAAACTTTAAAGTTACGCATAATGATAACTGGTACCAGAAAATTTAGGGAAATATTCTACTTCTTATTGAATTTCATAAGCTACTGAATTCTACTTTATTTTGTCATTCATTATTGAACCTAACGTTATTTAATGGAGAGAATTTTAAATTACCCTCCTGTGTTGTTATGCTTTTTATTCCATTTCATTTGACTGTTATCACAACCGATCCGAGCAATTAAGGAGCTGGCTTATTACCTTACTATCCTTGATTTTAGTCCGTCCGATGAATAGATTTCTCGATAGAACTTGTACTTCCCAAAAATTTCGTTGCTAAGCATGCTAAAAACTCAGTTTTTCTAAGTAGTGTGTTTTTCGCATTTTTTTTACAAGTTAGCACACCATGATAGTGATTGAACGTCTAAAATCATGACAAATACTATCCGATAGAGATGTTTGGCATCTGACCCTGGGAAGCTCAGGTCATACACGACTTGTCATTGCCTGCCGCTATCTGTCAGCCAGACCGCAGAGTACGAGTGTTATCCACGTTGAAAACATCTTGATGTTATCGATGTGCTGTGTCTAGTGTTCAGTTATTTAAAGGTAACCAAGATAATAATTTAGTTTTCTGTACTGACAGAAATGTATTTAAGGAGGTAAAATTAGTCGTGATTTTTGACAGAAATGTATTTAAGGAAGTAAAATTAGTCGTGATTTTTCTACTTGATTCAAGTAAGATTTTCACTTATCTTCGAGATCGAGATGGGAAAAAAATTTTTGGGGGATAAATAGCCGGTTGTCCTTGAAGAAAATCAATGGGTAGTTTTAAGAACATAATTCGTATATCACTTGAATTGTAAATTTTATAAAGCAAACATTGTTCCCTTGTTATATTGGTGAGTTGTCCTTGCACTTCTGAGATTTTTTGTTTCGTTTACACGAAACCTTGCGCTTGAGCGTAGGCGTTGGCAAGAGCCTCTCGATTGTATCATATCTACCAGGGCACCGAACGCAGGTCGTCTGTAAGATGTTAGTTCGCTGCTGATCATACGCTGCTGGTCACAGCAAAGCACATTCCAGAGACATAACGTAACAACAGATACATATTTAATTCCAATGTCGTTGAAATTGCTAATTAACAGTAAATCCTAGAGTAGAAATGCTTCATTTCATATCCTGAAATGTTGATATCTAAGCTTGAATATTTTTCCGACATCCAGTACTGAAACCTGGATTTTAATAATAATTTCAAATTGTATGTAAAAATCGATTTGTACTGAAGACCACAATGCCATTACACAATTACATGTTGCATGTTGCTATCACTGACTTCGATTTATTTAGCATGTGGCGCAAATAATAGTAAGTAAAAAATTGCATTCTAATTAATGTTTCATCATTTGATAATATTAAATTATCATTCGTATTCTAATTTCTTCATTGGATATTACACAATGTCCATTTGCATTCAAATTTCTTTTCGAGACAGTATCAAATTATATCATATTCGAATTTCTTCATAAGATAGCATCAAATTCTAGTTTTCACTCAAAATTCTTCATTCGAGAGGATGGAATTATCATTTGTTTTCCAATTTCTTCCTTGAAAAACTCATGTTCCATTGTCTCGCGAGGCAAGAATTTCGGTTGCCTAAACCTATTCGAAGTAATTTTTTTATTCAAGCTTCTCATAATACGGTTGAGAAAACTTCAAGGGATTTTATTACGTGCATAGAGAGTCGGAAAATCGAATTTAAATCCTGGAAAAAGTGTTCATGATGTCTTGATTTATTTATGGATTTTTTCTACATCTATTTTTCTCGTATATTAATCCCTAGTGTAGACTTGAATAGTGTTTTGCGCCTCTTTAAATATCCTTTCAACTTAACACTTAAGCAAGAATTAAGAAACAGATATGGGGACGTAAATATGAAGTTAAAATGTGTTTCTAACATATTTTCTTCCGTTTCAATATTTGAAAAAATTCAACTACTAATCTTAGTTGCATGTTATCACCTTAACCAAACGAAAGTTGTCTTAATTGAGACATTCTGACAAACCATCTCGCCCCTGGATTCTTCTGATATAACTGTCCACGACTGATAATCAGAATT
>JACJUY010000380.1:155871-167407 GCA_014220935.1 Platorchestia sp. MABIK
GTGTACATAGATCAACGAAAATGAAACGGAGAACAGGACAAGCTTACTGAATCACTTTTTAGTATATGGTGAGACTCATTATTTTCCCCGTGAAATTGTTTTGAATTCTCAGATGAAAATGCTAACCATTTGCATTTCATCCTTGATGAAATTCTTTCGACAAGTTAACCCAGGATATTGTGAAAATATTGCGGCCTTCATAAATTATTTTTGATTAAAAATTGCTCCCTTAAAAACATGGATGCACTGAGCATTCAATATTCGTTAGGAAATTTATTTGAGGAATAAAATTGCTACTTGAATAAAATGAAAAGCTGCTTTCTTTCACATTGCATGTCCTGTATATTTCCATTTCAGATTTCAACCAGTGACCATGGCATAATATCATTTCCTACAAATAAATTGTCGCTATTTTTTATTTGAAAAATTCATTTCGATAACACCAGCATGATATTCGAATGAATATTCGTGACACTCTAGTTCTTCTCGATCAGAACAGCTTGTTCAGTTACAATGTTAGGGCTGATTTCAATGATCTTCCCTAACTTCTGAGGAGATTCCCAATCTTTCGCCCAGCTCATGAAGTGACCTGTTACGCAGAAGGAATTGCACTCAAGAACAACTTCGGATGACGATGTATCTTGTGAGAGTCTATGAACATCATGTGAGAATCACTAAATGTTCGACAGAAAACCAATACCAACTCAACGGAGCATGAAGATTACAAGTTAGTCTTCCCCGCAAAATTCAATTATCGGCAGATGCTGCCACTGCGAGTTACGGTGGTATTAATGACTGGGAAAACCATTCCGCAAAGTTTCTATAAGTTTGGAAGCAGCAC
This sequence comes from Platorchestia sp. MABIK, assembly GCA_014220935.1. NCBI lineage: Eukaryota > Metazoa > Arthropoda > Malacostraca > Amphipoda > Talitridae > Platorchestia > Platorchestia sp. MABIK. Next base: position 156,713 of record JACJUY010000380.1, read on the forward strand.
TAAAATGTTGAGGCACCCTTGGACTTAGCCCAGAGCGCTTCACCACGCGCCGAGATCCATCGTGGAATGAAGAAAACGGTTTTAATTTTTTTTAAATATTTTAATCTTTCGGTTTCTGTGTTCTGCTAAAAACTAATGCGTCGATAAGACATTTTCCCGATTATCTTAGGAATGAATTTCGTTTCTCCCCAAAATAAAGCGGAGAGTACAAAGGTTATTTAGAAAATGGCATTGGACTGAAAATAAAAAGCTCAAGTAAAATACGCTTCCGTAAAGATGGCAGTTAGAGTCAGCAGGCATCAATATCTCAGAAAAATGATTTTAATTTGCATTGAACGGAATCGAATTTTGCGATTGATTTTCTATAAATCAGCTACGAACTTTCAGTATCTTGATTGAGTTTCGTATGACATGACAGACACTAGAGAGCGGTCACGAGCTTACCCTCCTATTTGTACCACAATACCAAATGGTGTGATTCTGGATTGTATTCCGGTGATGCACTGTTCAATTAGAGTCTTTGTTAAAATGAAGGTAGAAAAGATTTCACAAACCAAATATACCATTAATGAGCTTTCTCAAAGTAATGATGTAGAGAGGTAAAAGATATATAACATTTTGTAAGTCTTAATCATTAACGAAATTGTTCATATGTTACGGAAATGGCAGCAACTGATTTCGATGTTCAGAGAACAAACGAATGCGTATTGCTCGAAGAGTTTGCTCGGAATAAACTACCCAGGCCAGGTACGTGCAGGGGTTGGACAAAGTTAAGGAAACACCTTGGAAAATCAATGAAACATATTTCATATTTGATGTATGTCCATCTTTTGAGACAAGTACAGCCTCAATTCTTCGAGGTATTGGTACATTCAAATTGTGAATTGTTTCCAATATAATTTCAGCCCATTCTTCAGTTTAAACATCCTCTAGTTCTTTCAGAGAAGATAGCGGCGGAAATCGACTTCTTATTTGAATCTTTCAAATCGATCATAAATGCTCAATAAGGTTCAGGTCCGAGTATCGTGGTGGCAAAATGAGGTGCTCATCTTCATTAGAATTCCTCGTGCTATCCTTTAACAATTCTAGCTGTATGGATTGAGGCATTATCATCTTGAAAGATGGCGTTCCTTTTCAGAAACAGTGCTTGTAGCATAGGATGAACTTAATCGCCCAAAATTCCTAAATAATCTCGGCTATTAATTGTTCCATGAAGAGAAATCGTTGGCTCGGCAGATTTCCAAGAAACAGCACCCGAGATCATCACAGAACCCCCGCCGTGTTTTACGGTTGAGAGAAGGCAGTCTGAATTAAAGGCTTCTTTCAGCTCTCCAAACGTACACTCCGGCCGGAGGTCAGCAATAAAGTAAACAATAACTCGTCAGAGAAAATCACACTTTTCCACTACTCAACGGACCAATTCTGGTAAGTTCTACACCACCCTAAATGCTGCGAAACATTTGTCTGTGAGAGCAGAGGTCTTCTAATTGCAGCTCTTCCTTAGAATCCATTTTTGTGCAGCTCCCGACGATTAGTTTTTTGTGGAAATTGAGTTCTGTTGGTGTTCATTAAGCTCTGCAATGACTTTAAGAACCGTGGTCTTGCGACCCTCTATAACAAACAGATTCAGAATCCGACGGTTTTTCTCTGACAACTTCGACTTTCGACCAGACCAGTGCTTGGCTGAGAACGTTTTATAAAGCTACGATGTGGCTATTTGAACCCCACACTCTTTAGATAATAGTTTGCGTACTTAATAAAGCTCATGAGTCGTCTACTTGCTCTCACTGCTGTAACGTGAAAGCTATTTTGCTTACATAGCTCTCACACCAGACGTTTTGTCAGTTTGTGAGTCGTAACTTTGGAACTTTACATCTATGAAATCAAACGAAATGATAACTGATACCAGAAAGTTTTGGAAAATATTCAACTTTTTATTGAATATCAGAAGCTATTGAGTTCTGCGTTCATTTTGTTAATCATTATTGAACCAAACGTAATTTAATGGGGAGAATTTTAAACAACCCTGTTGTGTTGTTATGCTTTTTATTGCATTTCCATTGACTACCATCACAACCCATCCGAGCAATTAAGGAGCGGACTTATTATTTGATTGTTTTTAGTCTGTCCGATGAATGCATTTCTGGGTAGAACTTGTGCTTCCCATAAATGTCGTGGCTACGCATGCTAAAAACTCAGTTTTTAGAAATGAGTTAACTTTTCGTATATATATCTACAAGTTAGTACGTAATGTTAGTGATGTAAGGTGTAAAATGATGACAAATACTTCCAGATGGAGATGTCTGGCATCCGATACTGGGAAGCTCACGTCACACAAGGCTAGCCTTATTGCAAGCCATTATCTGACAGCCAGACTGCAGAGTACGAGTGTTATCCACGCCGATAACATCTTAGTGTTATTACTGTGCTGTGTCTAGTGTTGAGTTATTTAAAGGTAAACCAGGATAATAATTTGATTTTCTTTACTGGCAGAGATGTACACTATTTAAAAGGGTAAAATTAGTTGTGAATTTTTTCCTCGATACACGTAAGATTTTCATTTATCTTTGAGATCGATGTGGGAAAAAAATTATTTTTTGATAAATATCTAGTCGGTTGTTCCGGAAGGAAATCAATAGGTATTTTTAAGTACAGAGTTCGTATACCACTTGAACTATAAATTTCATGAAGCTAACATTATTCCCTATAGTCATTTTATGATAAGTGAGTTGTCCTTGTACTTATGAGATTTGTGTTTTTTTGTTTCGTTAACACGAAACCTTGCGCTTGAGCGCAGGCATTGGCAAGAGCCTCTCGATTGTATCATATCTACCAGGGCACCGAACGCAGGTCGTCTGTAAGATGTTGGTTCGCTGCTGATCATACGCTGCTGGTCACAGCAAAGCACATTCCAGAGACATGACGTAACAACAGATGTATATTTATCTCCATATCATTGATATCGCTAATTAACAGTAAATACTAGAGTAGAAATGCTTCATTTCACATTACGAAATGTTGATATCTAAGCTTGAAAATTTTTCCGTCATACAGTACTAAAACCTAGATTTCAATAATTACTTCATACTGTGCTTAAAAATCGATTTGTACTGAAGACCACAGTGCTATTAAACCATTACATGTTACATGTTATCCTATGTGGAGTTATTTCTCTAAATAATAGCAGGTGTCGATTTATGTTTCGAGCTTCCTGTATAGAACTGCCATCACTGACTTCGATTTGTTTGGCCTGTGGCACCAATAGTAGTAAAAAATTGCATTCTAATTAATATCTCTTCATTTGATGGTATTAAAATATCATTCGTATTCTAATTTCTTCATTGGATATTACAGAATTACCATTTGTATTCAAATTTCTTTTTGAGACGGTATAAAATTGTGTCATATTCGAATGTCTTCATAAGATAGCATCAAATTCTAGTTTTCACTCAAAATTCTTCATTCGAGAGGATGGAATTATCATTTGTTTTCAAATTTCTTCCTTGACAAACTCATGTTCCATTGTCTCGCGAGGCAAGAATTTCGGTTGCCTAAACCTATTCGAAGTAATTTTTTTATTCAAGCTTCTCATAATACGGTTGAGAAAACTTCAAGGGATTTTGTTACGTGCATAGAGACTCGGAAAATCGAACTTAAATCCTTGGAAATAGTGTTCATGATGTCTTGATTTATATATGAATTTTTCTACATCTTTTTTTCTCGTATATTAATCCCTAGTGTAGACTTAAATAGTGTTATGCGGCTCTTTAAATATCCTTTCAACCTAATACTTGGGTACGAATTGGGAAACAGACATGGGGACGTAAAAAAATAGTTAAAATAAAATATATTTCTTACACATTTTTTTTCGAATCAACATTTGAAAAAAATTCATCTACTAATCTTAGTTGCATGTCATCGCCTTAACCAGACGAAAGTTGTCTTAATTGAGACATTCAACCAATTCACCTCGCCCATGGATTCTTCTGATATAACTGTCCACGACTGATTACCAGAAATGCAGTACAATAGAAGCTCAAGTCGCGGCAAGGGCTTGGAGAATGAGAGTGAAAATTTCATCTTGATACTACATTGAACAGCACAGACTTTTTCTTGTTTTCAGCTCTAACTCACTACTTTCTAAGAAGGAAGCCAATGAGTTTTAAATATTTTTTTTACTCAACTCTTCGATCTTATTTTTAATTTTGTGAATGATAATTATGTGCGGTGTACATAGCTCTGCGATAATAAGACGAAGAACAGGACAAGCTTACTGAGTCACTTTTTAGTATGTGGTGAGACTAATTATTTTCCCCGTGAAATTGTCTTGAATTCTTGAATGAAAATGTTTACCATCCTTGATGGAATTCTTTCAACAAGCTAACTCAGGAAATTGTGGAAAGATTGCGGTCTTCATTAAAAATTTCTGATAAAAAATTGCTAAGTTAAAACATGGATACACGGGCAATCAATTTTCGTCAGGAAACTTTGAGGAATAAAATTGCTGCTTAAATGACATCATTCCTTCTTTCACATTGCATGTGCTGTACATTTCCATTTCAGATTTCAACGAGTGACCATGGCGGAAAGCGAAGCTACAGCGATTGGTATTGACCTCGGTACCACTAATTCGTGCGTTGCCGTCATTCGTAACGGGCGCGTGGAAATCATCGCCAATGACATGGGACACCGCATCACCCCGTCTTTCGTTGCGTTCACTGAATATGAGCGTCACATCGGGGATGCTGCCATAGCCCAAGCTACCATGAACCCGGAAAATACTATTTTCGATGCAAAGAGGTTTATCGGACGTCAATTTACTGATCCCGAAATCCAAAAGAGGCTCAAGCTTTGGCCCTTCCAAGTTCTGAATACGTCTGGCAATTCAAAGTTCCGTGTAACGTACAAGGGAGAAGTGAAGGAGCACACTCCTGAAGAAATTTCGGCGATGGTTCTGACTGAAATGAAAGATGTTGCTCAAAAATACATTGGCGCTCCTGTCAAAGATGCTGTCATCACTGTCCCTGCTTATTTCAACGACTCTCAGCGCCAGGCTACCCTTGATGCCGGCAAAATAGCCGGTTTGAATGTCCTGAAGCTTCTCAATGAACCTACCGCTGCTGCCATTGCTTACGGATTTGATCAGAAGTCGAAACCCAAACAGAACGTTCTCGTCTTCGATCTTGGAGGAGGCACTTTTGATGTTGCAATCCTCAGTCTCTCGGAAAATAATTTTGAAGTTCTGGCTGTAGACGGAGATACATGTCTAGGAGGAGGGGACTTGGATGAATGCTTGGTGGAGCATTTCCTTCAAGAAATACGAACGAAACATGGGAAGGACTTGTCTGGTGATTCCAAAGCTCTAGGCAAACTGAGGAAATCATGCGAACGCGCGAAGAGGAATCTCTCTAAATCGAAAAAAGAGCCTATTTTAGTGGAAAGCCTTTTCGATGGCAACGATTTCAAATCATCTCTCACTCGTTCCAGATTGAACGAGCTTTGCTCAGAGCACTTCAAGAACACCATGAAGCCTGTGGACGCTGTCTTGAGAAGTGCAAAAATGGACATTCATGATATCGATGAAATTATATTAGCTGGAGGTTCCTCTCGGATTCCGAAAATTCAGGAACTTTTAAAGGAGAAATTCAACAACCGTCAGTTGAACGAGACCATCAACCCGGATGAAGCTGTTGCCTACGGGGCTGCAATCCACGCCGCTAATTTGTGTGGTGAGAAGTCCGTTGAAGATGCCCACCTCGTTGATGTCACTCCATTGTCTCTTGGCATCAATGTTCTCGGCAACGTAACGAGCAAAATCATACCTCGCAATACCAAACTTCCTGCCAAGAAAACCAAGAGGTACGCCACTACTGTAGATTACCAGACTGGTGTTGACATCAAAGTGTACGAAGGGGAACGAGTCAGCAGTGATGAAAATCATCTTCTCGGTGAGTTCTCCTTGGAAAACATTCAGCCAGCTGAGAAAGGCATCCCTCAGATTGTTGTTACATTCGGTATCGACAAAAACGGCATTTTGACCGTTTCAGCTATCGACGAGTCGACTGGTAATGATGAACAGCTAGTTATTCGTATCAACAAAGGTCGGCTGAAGGAAGAAGAAATTGAACGTATGATTGTCGAGGTAAACGAGTACCATGAAGACGACAAAAATCGGGAAATTCTCGATGCTGTTCGGCAAGACTTAGAAACCCTGTGTATTGAAGTTCGCAAACTGACGGAGGAGGTAGGCCGAGAGGATGACGAAAACTTGCAAAAATTGCAAAGAGTTGTCGATGACAATGAAGCATGGCTGTACGATGTGGAAGACGCCGATGTCGGGGAGTATCGTTCCCGTTATGATGCTCTTCTTAATCTCAAAGAGAGTGTTCTCGGAAACTGAGAACCCATTGCTTTTTCACTCGCGTTGTAATTTTAATTTTTATTAATTTTTGATTTTTAAATAGCTACATTAGCAATTACCATTTCTCGACAGAGCTAGAACTGTGACAATGATTGATCACATTCTCAAATGATGCAAGTATTAGTTTTCAAATGAATTCGTTTTGATTGTTATGGACCGAGGTTTACTGTAATAACCGTGGATTGGTTCAGGGTTACTGCGTCCGCCAAGACGGGCGTGGATCCACGGCTTAAAATCTTCCAGTTTACCTGAAAAAGTACCCGTTTCCCCACCTAGGAGAGTGTCCATGCTCGAGTGATGGTGATCAATAATAATATGCTGCTCGCCACTTAAAGATCGTCAGCATTTGTACGCGGTTGCATGCTTGGGAGAAATTTCAGTCATTATTCAGTTAATCAGAGCACCGAAATACTTGACGTCAGAGCGTTCTTCATTCTTCTGTGTGCTTGTGTGCTTTTAGTTCTGTCATGCTACTAGAATTCGTTTAACCTCATCTATGCTGATTTTGATTAATATATAGAACTCCATTGAATGAGGTTCGAGTTACTGTTTTTACGAATGTTAGAGGGAACGGTTAGCGTTTTGAAGTTCGATACTTCGTTGTGTTACTTGTGTTATTTATAATTCAAGTTGTCGGCCAAGATTTATTTACCTGGGAGTGGACCTAGTAACTAGTCAATATCTGTAACGAAGTGCTATATTATTTATTCGTTCATTTTGATGTATTTATTCTATTTTTTAATGAGAATATGTACTATCTATTATCTATATACGCAACTGTTCTGTGTCTCGTAGAAATACTGTATTGTAAAACGTTTTGTTTTTTCACCTCAAGGATTTACGATTTCCGAATATTATTTTAATGCTAACATTAGTGCCGTTCTTGGAAAAGTGACGAAGGCGTCTCAAAGAAACGCAATAGAATAATTAGGCTTCAGATCTTTTGTGAACTCAGCATTCAACAAAACAAATTTGCTGTTTGGGACTAAGCCACCTATACTACGATAAAACCAGAAGTTTTTTCATTGATTCTCATACACTTTGATTAGTGATCACTAAAATATGACGTACATATGTATACTACGATCGAACTAAAAATTTTGATCAGTGATTTTCATCGTCTTTGATTAACGCTCTATAGAATATGGCATCTACAATGCGATAAATCTAAAAAGTTCGTTCGTTGATTTTTAAGTTCTTTGATTAATGTTCAATTAAATAATTATGACGTATATTGAGTTATGCGTTATATGAATCGTGCGTGCACTTCAGGATTAAAGGAAACAAGTTACGGTTAGTTCAATAACTTTACGGTGACTGGCGCCCCCAGTGGAGATGATGTTCGGAGACATGTCAGCAGTACATCCGACTTGAGGAGTTCTGCGTTTCCTGCTCAGTGTAATTCTTTCAGTTTTGATATTTCATTCGTGGTCAACCATCGACGTGGCTATAACAACTGTGTGTGTTAACAAAGTATCTTTATGTTGAGTTGTTTTAAAAATTATTGTCCTAAATTTCATGTACCCACTCTATTTAAAAAAACTTTTCTTTTCATTCTCTTCTTTGTTTTTTTTCCTTCTCCTAATTCACTGTCTCTGAGCATAGGGTCATGCATTAGGCATAGATTCCACGTTTTCCACAGTACATACAAAATTGCCTTTTGTTTTCGCTTTCTTGAGATCGACTTCGATGTGTTTGGCTATGGAGTTTAAAACTGTAAACAATGACAAGCCACAGATACCTCGACTCGATGTGAAGGTGTGGGTGGTGGTCCAGGGGACAACGTAAAGCAGTGGTTTATGTCTAACGTTCGCTTCTCACACCGGCATCAAGCGTACGCTTTTAGAGTAGAGATGCAGAGGCTCTTCTGATATTAACATTTCCCTCGATGTCTTTCTATAAACCCGAACGTCTCACAACCAGCCCTCTAAACCTTGTTTTGCATGCACTNGAGTCTATGAACATCATGTGAGAATCACTCAATGTTCGACAGAAAACCAATACCAATTCAACGGAGCATGAAGATTACAAGTTAGTCTTCCCCGCAGAATTCAATTATCGGCAGATGCTGCCACTGCGAGTTACGGTGGTATTAATGACTGGGAAAAACATTCCGCAAAGTTTTTATAAGTTTGGAAGCAGCACTAAAATGTTGAGGCACCCTTGGACTTAGCCCAGAGCGCTTTACAGTGTGACGAGATCCATCGTCGAATGAAGAAAACGATATTAAATTTCGGTCGTCGGTTGTACATAAACTTTCTTTTTGATTTCGGTGTTCTGCTAAAAGCTGAGCGAGTCGACAAAGCATAGTTTCTCGATGATCTTACGAATTTTGTCTCGCTCCAAAATAAAGCAATTTTAAAATGACACTAGACGGAAGCAATTTTTAAAAATGGCCTTAGGCCGAAGAAAATGTTACGCTGACATAAAATACACTTACATTTAAGAGAAAAATAAAAGTAATTAGAGGCAGCAGGCATCAATATTTTGGAAGAAAATGACTTTGATGTGTATAGAACGAAGTCAAATTTTTGTAATTCATTTTCTATTGATCAGCTACGAACTTTCAGTCTCTTGATTGAGTTTTGTTAAACATGACAATCACTGGAAAACGGTCTCGAGCTGACTCTCCTATTTACTCCACGATGACAAATGACGTGATTATGGATTGGATTATGGCGACGATATACTGTTCCGGAAGCATCTTCGTTAAAACAAACGTAAAATACATTTCGCAGACCATGTATACTATTTTTGAGCTTTTTCAAAATAATAATGTAACGAATAATTCATAATAAAAATTAATTTTAGAGATTTTTTGCGAGGTTTTCCTTTTTGCGTTTGCAGCGTTCATTAGTATTCTTTTGTGAAATTTGTTGTGTAAGAGAAATCTCAACAGTGAGTGTTGTGCGTGCTATTGTTTCGTGCTTTTGGGTCGAAGACGTGTGCTTGTGTTCGGAGTGTTGTGTGCAGCTTACAAGTGGTTGTGTGGACAGGATGATAGGGTCCAAGCGGGTGATGAATCACAGACCATCTCAAGCCTGGGGTAGAGGGCAAAAGTTAGGCTCTACAATGTGTCCCAGGGAAATTCGATTCTTGAGACGCTTGCCTGTTTTAGCTTAACGATAAGTGAATGTTGTATATTAAAATATGCGTCGTTATAATGTGTAACTGGTTCTGTGAGTAAGAGCTCCGGAAGCTGTGGTTACGCTCCTACTTTATGAGCCCCGGAAAGCTATTGTTAAGCGCTCTTGCCTGACTTCCAGGCGCGGCTGGTTTTAAGAGAAGTCTGTTACCGACAGAACAGTACACAGATACGTGCGTTCCAGAGTGTTTCCTTCTCCTGCCTTGGTAGTCTAAAGCTACTGAAACTGTAGTTTGCAGCTACAGCTAATAAACCTCATGTTGTGTTGAGAAGAAACTACACAACAGTGAACTTCGGACCTCGAAACATAAATCGCGGGGAAGAAAATACACGGGAAAGTGTTGGGAGTAACGGCTTTTAGAAAAAGGGTCTCAGATCTGAACATTCAGTGGACGAGAATACAGCCTCCATAATAACCAATGGGAACAGTCACAGTCTTGCCAAGGCGGGGATTAAACGAGCACCTCCGAAGAACTTGAGAAATGATTGGCGCTTTCAAAGAAGGGCCGAAAAAGTACATACACACAAGGAAAATCTTGTGAGTTGGAAAAGCCAGCTAAACTTACGACACCGTCGTGCGTGTCACGGTGAAGCGCAAGTACGAACACGATAAAGAGAAGTGCTTACAGAAAAACGTAAAATAAGTGTTTAAAATTGAGGATAAATTTTTACCCCAAATAATAGCCCATTAAAATGCGGTTTTTCATTTGTTCTTGCAGAAATAAGTCACTAAACAACAAGCCAAGAGCCCCACTGCCAAAGAGAGGCTAAATGATATGTACTAAACACTCTTTTGGGAGCGGGTGAGTTTTTAGAGGAAACTCATGTCACTAGGAAATTGCTTAAAAACTCGTTTGTGAAAAATTTATGTTCTATATTTTTGAAAAAACGCAGAAAATGGGTGCTAATAAATTTTACGTTGAAAAATAAACAAGTAAACTAAATTTAAATTTGCAGACGGTGGTAAGAAAAGCCAAAGAGCAAGTCTACGCAGCAGAGTGATAGGCCAAGAGTCAACCAACGCTCTAGAAATGGAATAACAACCTGAAGACTTTGCCCGTGATGATGAACTGAGGTCTTGTTAACATGAATTGTACAAGTGTCGTCAACACGGAGTGTGGATACGGAG
>JACJUY010000380.1:173506-204425 GCA_014220935.1 Platorchestia sp. MABIK
ATGCGGGCAAAATAGCCGGTTTGAATGTCCTGAAGCTTCTCAATGAACCTACCGCTGCTGCCATTGCATACGGACTAGATCGAAAGGTAAAATCTGAACAGAATGTTCTTGTTTTTGATTTCAAGGAAAGCACTTTTGATGTTGCAATCCTCAGTCTCTCGGCAAATAATTTCGATGTTCTGGCTGTGGACGGAGATACATGTCTAGGAGGAGGGGACTTTGATGAATGCTTGGTGGAGCATTTCCTTCAAGAAATTCGAACAAAACATGGTAAGGACTTGTCTGGTAACTCTAAAGCTCTAGGCAAACTCAGAAAAGCTTGCGAACGCGCGATGAGGAATCTCTCGTCATCGAAAAAAGAGCCAATTTTAGTGGAAAGCCTTTTCGATGGCAACGATTTCAAATCATCTCTCACTCGTTCCAAATTAAACGAGCTATGCTCAGAGCACTTCAAGAAGACCATGAAGCCTGTCGACGCTGTCTTGAGAAGTGCAAAAATGGACATTCATGACATCGATGAAATTATATTAGCTGGAGGTTCCACTCGGATTCCGAAAATTCAGGAACTTTTGAAAGAGAAATTCAAGAATCGTCAGTTGAACCAGACCATCAACCCGGATGAAGTTATTGCCTATGGGGCTGCAATCCACGCTGCAAATTTGAGTGATGAAAAGTCCGTTGAGGACGTCCACTTCGTGGACGATCCAATTTGCATACGCGTTGCTAACTCACTGGATGACTTGAAACGATCCCTTAAATTAGAGCCTGCCCTCACTTTAGCTGACGGACATTGTCTCCTCCACGCGGTAACAACACAGCTTGCATCACAACAAATTTCGCAATGGAACTATCTGTCTCTAAAAAAAGCAATTAAAACGGAGAGCACTACAAATAAAGATGAGTATGAAAAATTCGTTGACGATGATAGTGGTAACTTCGAACTACTAATCAATGAGTACATCGATGAAAAAGATTTCAATCATGCTGTCATTAGGACAATCGCTTCTAGCTCAGTTACTGCTTAAATTCTATCTTGTGATTTCAAGAAATCAGTGATCGAAAATGTATCAATGTACATTAATAAAAAAATTGCTTTCACTATTCTGGTGTGAATTACCCATACGCACCCCAGGAGAGGTATAAATAAGATCGCTACTTAATTCACTTGCCGCGATGGAACTCAATGGCCGACGAAGCAACAAGTCTTACAAGTTATTCGAGAAAGAAAGAAATTTGTGAAGAATTGGGTTATGCTCCTGCTATTTCGGTTTATTAGTGTTTATTAACGAGGTGAAATAATGTTTTCGCCGTCGCTACGTTTGTTTCATCGTCATGGTAACAGCAAAAGCACGATTTTCTGTCACGTTTTCGTGGGTGAACGAGCCTTTTTGATGGACCATGAAGCCTGTGCGTTCATTAATTCATTAATGACGTCGACGATATCGATGAAATTGTTCTACAGTGTCAGCACAAACTAGAGTATTAGCGCATCTACTGCGATCTCGCCATTTTACCATGGGAATTATTAAGCTAGATCGAGTGAAGTTCTTTAATTTCCCTACTGGAATAGTGGTTTAGATAATGTTTAGTGTAATATACGTGATTATTCTTTGTTTCAAGTTATTCGATCTGAGGATACAACTTTTTGTCTTTGTATCTATTTTCTTCGTGGGTATAAGTATTTCTCACCGTAATTTCACTTGAGTTGGTTGAAAATCATTCTTTGCTTTTTACCAAATGGATAAAGTGGTTTTTGCTGGTTATTTCCATAATAAGAATCTAGAGGAATTTTTTTCTGAATTTGCTTCTGAAGTTGACGATCGAATAAAAAGAAGGATATTTTCAGCTTTGTAACCCTCAGGGAGAGACGTTGGATGAGTGTTTGCTAAGGTGTCTAGTGATCAAACTGACTTTCTAGCATTAGCATTTTCATGGCAAACTTAGCAAACTAGGTTAAGTGAACTAGGTTAAACATTATTGTACACCTTAGAATAATGTGATGGTAGGATGCCCTAGAAGTCGCTGAACTTGTTCGGGCCCACAGGTAGCTATACTCAAATTTGACCATTGTACTAGCCTTAAGAATCATTCTACCTCTGTATCACCTGTGGTAAATAAATTGTTTAAATTGTTTAAATTGTTTAAATGTGTGGAGTGGCACCATCTTGCGCTGGGGAAGACCTAGAATTTTGTTTGGTATCTCAGCGCAAACGTGAATGTAGGACCTAATTATTTCAATTCAAATTCTATTCTTTTGCACTGCAACTGTGTTTCCTTAATTATTTCTATATATGTTAAATTCATTTGAACATCAGCTGCATTTTTTTTTGTGTGCCGTTGTGATAACACTGTAGGATTGAGAAATGAAGTCATGAAAAACTAGCTCATTTCTGTGTTGAAACGTGATGTTTGTGTATGTTGTTTGATGCGTAAATGACATCTAAAATAAACTAAAGAGTATAATTAAATTACTAGTATTAAAAGTTGAGAAAGAAATTTTTGATCACGAACGTAAATTGAAAAAACTGTCTCAATCCAATTTTTTTCCAAATCATAATTAATTTGATGGGTAAATGACATGAGAAAATGTGTGTATTTAAATCACCATTATTAAAAGCTCATAAAGTAATTTAGCCATCACGAACGGAAACTTAGAAAACTCATTTATTCAGGTTACATAAATCACTAATATACGCCCCATTTCTCACTAGCCAACGTCTCTTGGGGACCCTGCGCTCCCGAGGGTATTCCCTAGCAGCTATTCGCTCGTGTTTTTCAATTCATGTTCATTTTATATTGAATGGGCTTTCTCTGTTGCTTGTCAGGCAATAATAAAAAATTTCAACGGAACGTTGACTTTCCATTATCCTTCCTTACCATTGCCAATCCGGCACCATTACCAAAATACCGGTCAACTTGTTTTGATCCACCGGAGTTACTTGGTGCTAGACTACATGTATGTAACCTCAGGGATCGGATCTGCCGATCTAGCGAGTCACGATTGTAATATCTGATAATTAATGCGTCGCACGACGATGTAGCTTTCTTCGGAGCCCCAAATTTCACACGAGATAGAGATGACTAGAGTACTACATGCATGGTTACAATGGTTACAATGGTTACAATGATTACAATGCATGGTTACAATGGTTACTACAATCGTTCATGTATGGATGGCTAGTTTGGTCAAGCTCGAGTGTCGGAGTTTCTTGAGCATGTACCTGTAGCTAGGAAAGTAACGTTACATTAAATTAAGAAATGACAAATGTTAGTGAAGAAACTGCTCTGCCCGGGTTCGAGGGTTGAACCAACATGCTTCAGTGTTCCTTATTGCTCTAAAGCCTGCGGAACTGGTAAAGTATATAGAGGAAAATGAAAAAACGGCAGGTGTATTTTATTTAACTTCGATGAGCCACACTCATTCTTGAAGCTCTAGTTCTTCCCGAGCAGAACAGCTTGTTCAGACGCAACGTCAGGGCCGATTTCAAATATAATCTTCCCTAACTTTGGGGAGATTCCAAATCATTCTCCCAGCTCATGAAGTGACCCGTTACACAGAAAGAATTGCACTCAAGAACAACTTCGAATGACAACCTATCTTGTACGAGTCTATGAACATCATGTGAGAATCACTAAATGTTCGACAGAAAACCAATACCAACTCAACGGAGCATGAAGATTACAAATTAGTCTTCCCCGCAGAACTCAATCATCGGCAGATGCTGCCACTGCGAGTTACGGTGGTATTAATGACTGGGAAAGACATTCCGCAAAGTTTTTATAAGTTTGGAAGCAGCACTAAAATGTTGAGGCACCCTTGGACTTAGCCCAGAGCGCTTTACGGCGCGACGAGATCCTCCGTCGCATGAAGAAAACGATATTAAATTTACGGTCGTGGGTTGTACGAGAGGAGCGCGTGAGAAAATTATTTTTTGATTTCGGTGTTCTGCTAAAAACTGGCGTGTCGACAAAGCCTTTTTCTGATTATGTAAGAAATGAATTTCTTTTATCTTAATCGTCTTGCTCCAAAATAAAGCTGAGAGCAAGAAAGAAATTTTAGAAATAACATAAGACAGAAGAAAATATACTGTCATAAAATACATTTCCGTTAAGGGAAAGATAACAGCAATAAGATGCCACAGCATCAGTATTTCTGAATAAATTTATCATGATTTGTATTCAACGAAATGAAAATTTGTATATGATTGTCTCTAGATAAGCTACTAACTTTCATTATCTTGGTTGATTTTCAGAAGACATGACCATCACTAGAGAGCGGTCTCGAGCTTACGTTTTTATCCCATAATAACAAACGGTGGGATTCTGAATTGGATTCTGGCAATGACGCACTGACATGGGAAGCATCTTTGTCGCTGTTAAATTAAATCCTTGATTCTTAAATGTTCTTAAGTTCCCATTGACTTGACCTTATGTGTGTACATGAAAGGTAAACTGAATTACAATAGTTACACGACTATAATAACACCGAAAAATGATATATCAGACACTGTTGAACCACGCATTACTGAGCCACCTCAGAGAAAAAGAAAAAGTCAGAAAGTGAGTGGCATGGTAACTCTCAGCCAGGAACGTCGAAAAAAGATTTTTTGAACCTCGAACAATTATTGGGTGCCTGCTTTATAATATTTTTGGGTAGTTTTTCAATATTCTCGGATGGTAAGACGATGACACTGAAGAAATTCTTCATTTCACACCATGAACATCTCTATTATTTATTATAACTCATCTCTAATGAATAACAAAATGAGCAATTTGAAATAAAGCACTCGGTACCATTACACCCACTTTTTGATTAACGATCGACATAACTGAAGTACAACATCATATGTCCGAGGTCTTAGTAAAAATGCCGTCTAGTTTTCTTAATTTCTCGGTCCAATGTTTTGGTTTCAACATCCTGCTGCCGTGGTACGGCCGCTCCAACGCGGCACTTACAGCTGCAGCCACGTGCTGATGCCGACGCTCTATTGTATACTTCATTTTCATAATTACTTCAAGTCTATAAATAACCGCTAGGAGAATTACTGAAGCCAGAAGTGCTCATGTCACAATTTGTACAACTGAGCAAAAATATGAAAGCGTCTTTTTTAATAGTCGAGTTTTATAATTACTTCAAATCTATAAATAATTCAAAGAGAATATACATAAGCTACAAATTCTCATGTGACGAATTCTAGAACTAAGCAAAAAAATATGAAAGCTTCTTTTATATACTTCATTTTTATAATTACTACAAAACTGTAATTAACCAAAGGAGAATATACAGTACTAAAATTAGAAGTCCTCATGTCACAATTTATAAACCTAAGCAAAAATAGGAAAGCGAACCAAAGTTAAAAAAAAATAGAAAAGTTCGATACTGAGTAAAAATATGAAAGCGAACCAAAGTTTAGAAAAAACAGAAAGGTTCGATGTAGCTTGACAAGTTAGCGATCATCGGATCGTGGGTTGCCCCTCATTTTGGCGCCCTCGCAGCGCCGCATTGCTGCTGTAAACTACCGCTGCGCTGCCGTCCATATCCGAACAGATTAGAGGCGTCCTGAATTATCCGTCGTAGAACACAGACTTCGCCTCTCATAATTCCCGCGGGCGCAATTATAGCGCTGATTGATGGTACATAATTATCCTGCTAAATGCTCACAGAACAATTATCGCGCTAATTGATAACTTACCATCAAGCCGCCTTCGTCATTTTTCATCCATTGCTCAAATTAATAGGGATCTTTTCTTTTAAGTTTTATCAAGTAATGGTAATTGAATCGTCGCTGTTTGTGAGCGGTTTTTACTCTCCTTCAACATCTGCACTGTGATGTCAGATTTTATTTTTTATTGGTAATTTTCACACTGATTTGCAATTTCTAACTCAATTTCCAGTATCTATAAACAAAAAAAGTAATTGGTATTATTTAAAAAAAATTGTGAGCAATTAAAGCCATTACATTTTGTTTCCATGAAGCCGAAATGTTATTCCTGCGAGAGATAGCTTGGCAGAAATTGGAGTGATTTTTTCCATATTGAGTATTTTTATGAATGCGATAATAGCGTACATAAGCATTCAAGCGCTATTTGAACATGGAATTTACTGAATCACGTCACCTTAAAAATATCTCAAATAATGCAAAAATTTAGAATTATTCGGAAGTCATCTTGGGTGTGTTCAACGTAAACAAACAGAATACAGAATACGGTACTTGCTTCTTGAAAGATATTGCATTTGCTGAGCAAACATTAGCGATGGTGTATTTACGAGGGTGTTAGTGACAGGCGGATAGTTATAGTGTCGATACGTTAGCTTCTATTGTGGGTTGTAAATTGAACAGGCAGGTCTAGATGGCATCACCTGCATAACAAACATAAAGAGGACAGCAAATGAGGTCCTAGAGATTAGTCTAACTGCTCCACTCACTCCAATTAGTACACAAGGTACTTTGCATTCAAATATAATGCGATTTGTTGAAGTCGAGAGTGCGCCTATGTCATTACTGCACATTGCACACACGCTAAATATACAGTCAAAAGCGTTTTCTTTTGAAACGTAATGATGCTGCCATTTGCTTTGATAAGCCCCCAATTCTTGAGGTAATTCTAACATCAGTGACAACTACCATCATGAAATTTTGCGTTCAATAGTTCATTTTTTGAGTGAGAACTGTATTCCCTAATTAACAAGCATACTGATGTACTGCTAAAAACGGTCAGGGAAAGTATTATTTGGAAACGTAATCAAATTAAACTTTTAAACTGAAAAGAAATTAAAGATACTATCACTTTTTGGAGACGCAACTAATCGTCGTGGTTCTGCACGCTACATTAGATGGGAGTATGTAGCTACACCATGTGCGCGTTTTATAACTTGACGTACTTCATAAAAACTCTTCCAGCCAATGAATGTTCCCATACCTAACATATTTGCCTCTAAGGTAACATGATATAACGTCTAACTCACTGAGTCATGTATGCTCAGTGAAAGATGTCAAGTTGTGGACGTTTTGACATTTTCTATCTTATTCTCCTAAAACTAAATCTCTCCTTTTGTCAAGTGAACTTTTGCGTGCCTGACCTGTTCAATTCTTGCGTCGCGGTGAACTCAGAGATATTCCCTCGTGTTTACCAGGCGCTGAGCTCTTTTCCCGCCCTCTCACGAAATTACATCGATTGTAAATTCCTGGTCACACTTTTCAGCGCCAGCTTTTGACTTGTATTTTCGACGCACACTTCCCAGACATCGTTTCTGATGCCAATTCCGGTACCGTTTCAATTCAACTCCACAGCCTCGGACCTCCAAGACGACGACAGTTGGAAAAATGTCGAGTTCTTGGCGACAAGTGTTTCCTCTGATAGCTGCTTGTTTATTTTCCATCGCTCCGACCGACTGGGCTAATCCCGACAAATCTGTTTGCTTTCCTCAAATGAGATTTCAAGGAAAATGATCTCGAGTAGGCCGACCTAAGAAAAGAAATCTCAGAGCATTCGTCCGACCTCCGTTGTCGGCTTGTTTACTGAAGGATTTTAGACGATTACAAAACGGATCAACCTTTCGGGTCTAAGCTATAAAAAAGAAAGTACCAGTCGAGTACTTTCTGTCACTATTTATGATTTTTAAAGATGTTAGCTGTGAGCATGTAGTGTGGTGTGAAACCATTTCACGCCGAAGAGTAATTGGCATCGATGACGTGTAACTAAGAACGTAGTCAGTGTTTGCATTATTTGAAGAGAAAGAATTCCCATTTCTTGACTGAGCGGAACCAAGTGACCTAGCAAAGAAAAATGCATTCGTTTTATGAACGCATAACTGTAATGATCACAAAACTGCTGACTCGTCTGATTTCAGCAAAGTGAACTCTCGCTCTCGCTTGAATGACAAAACGAACTCTAAATTAAATCAAGTTAAATTATAAAAACCCTGACTTGTTTTACAGCTTTTGCACTTTCATTTGAAGCTCTTCAAAATCTTAAGCTTGCGAGCAGTGCAGTTAATCATGCAGCTCATACTTTTCAGCTGCTCTTGCACTGCTTCCATGTCTGAATCTTTGACTGTCAACTATCCCTTCAAATCTTGGTTCGCCCATTAATTGTGATTCAATTTGCGATTTTTTCTTCAACAAAAACTGCAAGACACGAGCATTATCTATCTTTTTGTTTCTACATTTTCTTCGTGCAACACATCGCTCACGTAGTGCTAGTTAGGACAAAGGCTCATTAAGGCGGTCAAACAATTTGTTACAGGGAATTATGTTCGTCACTGCTTGCTGAAGACAACTATAAAGCGCATCATTCTCCAATGAAAATTCTAAAATATTTATGAAATAATAGAGAACTGTGAAGCGTAATTTATCTGAGACATTGCATGAGACTTCTTTTTCTCCCCTGTGAAAACTAAGACTGAATCCTGTCTACGACAGAGCACAGTAAATATTTCTTATAACACTCTCCTCCAAAAACTCCAACTGATGTCTTCTATATAGGCTGAAAACTTCCACATAGCCTAAACACAGCAAGATTTTCATGGGCCTTGGTTGACAAATTTAGTAATACTGCTTCTTCCTGTACTGTACAACTGCTTCTGCCAGCATTGTTACACGAAAATAATTTCGAGTAAATAATTTCCACGTTAATGCAGCTCTAACTTCCAAAAACTTCCGAAGGAAAATGTGAATCGTCTTCAGGAAAAGTCAGAAGTTAAATTTACATTTTTCATGGTCGTCCACAAAAAGTTGTTCAAGGCTATGGACTCCCTGTCTGCAAACTCTCATTAGAACGGTCCAAGTTTGAAAATTGTTTGCAGAAAACACACAATATGGCGAAGGGACCCCGCAATAAAATTCCCGGGACAAGATGCTGTCAGAGTTTCATCTAAGTTGTATTATTCTCAAACTTATGACAAGTTCTCAGTTTCTAAGAGCCTGTTAAAAGCTTCGAGACGCCTGATGGAGTTATATTGTCATGGCTCTGCGAGTTGAAAATTCTAAGACGGAAAAAAGGTCGAGTAGTTTCAAATAGAATTGTTCTGTGAATTTTATTACTTTGTTGTGATACATGTGCTTGAAGTGAAAAAACATAATGAGAGTGACGGCCACAGAATCATCAAGTTCTATTTTTAACAACTGCAGTCATACAAGACGATATTAAGTGCAAACGGTCAAAAACAAATGTGACTTGTGATCTTCAAGTATGTCTATAAGATTTGCTTGTACTGCTTCTGAAAACTATACGGCACTACGCTTGATCACTTCTCAAGTGAGGTGATGAAGTTTTTTGTTGGTTTGTGAATGCTCTTATGATATAAAACTGGTCAAATTATAGGTCGCACCCTGCATTGCTACAAACTCAGTGTATTTTGTGTTATTATCATACCTCAGAGTTCATTTGTTTCAGTAAAACTATATATGACAACATTCAAATTGTGCTTAATATTTTACGTCCATATAGCACTCGAAATTTTCGTTTACGTCGGAGAAATGGAGACCCGTGCATTGAATCTGTAAGCATTTGATAAAGGACGCACAATTGCGTTTGATAAAAAACGAGAGCGAACTCAGGGTATCTGTACAGTAACCGGTACTAATATCAGAGCGATGCAAAAAAACAATCGCACGTTGAAAGCAAAATGGGGAACCCGGTTCACTGACATTGTTAAAGGAATAATATTGTGAATGATGGAAATAGAAGCTCTTAGAACGGATTGATGAGGCAAAACCGACGTTCTTCAATGCAAATAATGACCAAGGAGTTTTGTAAAGGTCTGAAAACAACTTCTCTTGGGACAGTGGGTTGAGAGTTATAGAAAAGGAATTTGTGCAAATGTAAATTCACTCAGAAGCTAATAGTGTCAGCAACAAATCTCTACAAATGTTTATCATGCATTTCCTGGAGAACCCCGAGATGGGACTATTGAGAATTGGAAGCTTGGAAAATGGTTCGATGAGTCTAGATTTACTGTCTTTTAGAACAATTGGCTTGTTAGGACACGAAAGCTACAAAAAACTGTAGATCCATCTTGCATCGTCCCAATTATTCAGGTATCTCAAGGCAGTTTAATGTTTTGTGGCTGTCTTTGACTGGGACGGGCATGGATCTGCCACGTTCTGCGATAACAGAATGAATTCCCAGGACAATTTACAGTATTTTTCTGGCCACGTTCATCCTTCCATGAAGATTAATTTTCCTAATAGCAGCGGAGCCTTTTAGGACCACAATGCTCGCACCCACATGGCTTGAAATATTCAAGATTGGTTATGGCTAATGAGCGAAGATTTGAGCACACTAACATGTCGCCTCAGTTTCCTGATTTGAATCTCATTTGAAATTTATGGGATGAGCTGAAAGGAAGTTGCGGGACTCGTCGTCCCTTCCTTCAACATTGTGTGCTTGTGGGATAAGTTGCTTTAATTATGGGCAAAAATAAAGCCGCAAAAGATCTTGAAACTTATAAATTCAATGTCATGCACATTGAAAACTGTAATTTGAGCTAAAGCCGGTCCAACCACTTACTAAAAAACGTCTGAGCCACGCGACCTAGTTTGGCTCCCAAGTGTACGGATAATGTACAGAAGTGATTGAGTTTCCAGTTTTGCTATTTTGAAGCTCTGAGAGTGAAATATAGTTTTCCACAATGTAAAGATAAATGCTTTCACTAACGTGAGAGTAATCTCATTTTGGTGTTACGTTGAACGTAACGTAATAATTAATCAAGACCGTATTTTCAAGAATGAACATTACGGTGCACGCATTTCCAACAGTTCATCCATTGTTAATTTTTTTTTTAAACTGAGTTATTCAGATTTATTTTACGAAGCTTTCAAATCTCTTGAATCTAATCAGCTTTAGCGAGCATCGTTAAAATTTGAGAGTTAATTTCACCGAATTAGTAATATGAATCACGTTATTAAAATACTTTTCGTGAATTTAAATTGATTCCAAAAATCTAAATCGCTTTGCATATGAAAAAAAATTATTTGTATTTTATGACTCGAAGTTTTGTCATGCATGATACTTTACATTTTTTTAGAATACAGGTGTTCAATTTGAATTCCCATAAGTTACATTTCAAATGTAATTTTTCATTCGTGTTCTGTGGTTTTTATCACAAAATTCCAAGGCTCTAGCCAGCAGTAAATTGCAGCCCAAGAACCCCACCTGATCATTTTATTGAATTAGGCTTGAATTTTATGACAATGTTTCTTCAATCCACCAATGAGTCTTTTCCGTTACGTTAGCGGAATTTATTGTTCTCTATACGTAGTTAAAATCCGCAACCGTTAGCTAGCCTTATTTATTATTCAATTAAGATTTATTTTGAAGTTTTTGTGTGCGCTCAGAATTATTTTGACTTACTTCACGCACAAATGTTTGTGAAGCAAATGAAGAAATGTATAAATGAATAACATACAAAGAAATTATTGAAATCGGTTTGTTTCAAAAAATTTTGAGTACCAGCCTTCACAAATAACGATTGTTTATTAACTAGCAGAGTAAAAACATTTAGGACCTGTTCCCGAAGGTCTCATGATCGGCTCAAAATTCTAATTCCCCGCACAAAGCCATCAGCTGTAAGTTGTACGGGAATAAAGCATGCAGATTACCTCCATTCTAACAGCCAGGTCTTATTTGAAAGAACTGAGATTACCCTCTTGACGGATGCTGAAGAATGCATGCACGACGATGTTTTTCATTCTAAGGCCTTCCGGAGCGTCTTGCAATACGTGCCGGAGACATGATTTATCATCTTGTGTTGAGCTCCGCGGCAGAAAAACTTGCTTTCGCGGTCACAGCTCCGCAAATGCGCCGCAACTTCCCTCGCAGAATTGCGCAACCTCTGATGAAGATGCATTAGCCGGCAGTGTTTTTTCCTTCAGGATTACGTCATGTCAAGGAAATAATTTCAAGATTAATGTGTTTCAGATAAGTCAAGATAGAATAGTTTTGATATAAAACTTTTGAGTTCTAAGTGTTTGCGTTCTTTGAAATTTTTTTCACCAATTCTTTATTAACTCATTGTTTATGAGTGTTATTTTGGGTGTTATCGAAACTTTTGAGTTCTAAGTGTTTGCGTTCTTTGAAATTTTTTCACCAATTCTTTATTAACTCATTGTTTATGAGTGTTATTTTGGGTGTTATCGAATCGGAAATAGTCGATTATTAATTACTTTTATTTCGACAATAGTTTCCTGTTCACTTGACGAAAGAAACTACGTTTGCTCACACGCGATCAGTTTTTGCATTATTCGTTGTCAATAATAGTTATGGCAGACACAATTCGACTCAAGCTTACTTATTTACATACGACCAATTTCCGTGCATGCATTAACGAAAGTGCTGCTCGTGCGGTGAGGGAATCCATGCTTTTGGAGGCGTACTTTCGAGTGTTGTCTCGAAATCCTCCAACAATAGCCAACCAAAAACATAGGGTCAAGTAACTGAAATGAAAATCGATCATCTAGGTATCTCTGAAACACTATGGTCAAAACTGCTAAGGACAGAGATAAAATATAATTAGTAGAAATAGGAATTTGAATAGGATGAATTTCATGTATAACGCGTGTTAATATAGTGAAAGTCCTTCTCTGAAACTTGACTAAAACTAAAAACCAGAACGATTTAATAAGGATTATATGTTTTATCTGAATGAATTAATAGTTCCTAAAAATTTTCGACGGAAAGGTAAATGGAAAAGTTTCTTGTTTTCGTCCCCGAAAATTCTTAAAGAAACTAAAAAATTTTGAAGGCACAAAACGAGCACTAGTGTACTGACTCAGCAGTCAAACCTGACAACTTCGCTCCAATTTCTGGAAAGAAAACCGCTGTAAAACTACTGTTTCCGGTCGGTTATCAAAGGTATGATTCAGAAGTCTGAGAAATACGTATCTTGTAAATATTATCGTACAGTGGATTTTCCGGTATTTTAAAAAGCATCAAACAAATTACGTCAACCATCGCATCTCGTCACAAGCTAAGCTCAGGTCGCTAACCTCATGGAAGTTGATCTCAAGAATTATTTCATTACTGAAGATTTTAAAGCTTCCGGCTGATCAATTTCTTCATTTATTCTCGACGAGTATTACTTGAGAATTTGTACTCTCATCCCCAATTTCCAATACCCAAATCCAGTTAAAAATCCTTAACGTGTAATAATTTGACAATTATATCCTGTGAGTGTTGACAAAATACGCCCAACACAAGCTGTCCCAGAGAAAACTTCGCGGTCATTTTTTAAGTCAAATTACATTTCCATACCAAAACTATTCTATCTTGACTTTTAAAAAACATGTTTTGTTTGGATCTAACTTTAACTTAATCTAACATAACAGTTTTCTACTTCCTGATTGTAGTTAACCATAGATATGTTAACTGCAAGACGCAACGTTCTTCTGTGTGATGCAATGAAGGCTGAACATAAATTACAAAGGTTCCGGTCTATACACTCGCAATGAGAGATTCTTTGCGTCCATGTTACGAAACTGATATGAGAGCGCAATGGACGAAATTGCTAAGTAACCAATAAACAACAGAATAATAATATAACTAGTGTACACAACCCGTCAAAAATGACGAGATTCGATATTTTCCTCACGTGTATCTTAAAGATATTCATGGTTAACAAATATATCCACCCTAACAGTAATCGCGAAAAAAATATTCCTGTACCTGAGCACTTGTGAAACTCGCATCACAAATACAGTCATTAAGCATCCTTCAAATTAAATCAAAGAAGCTGTTTCTTAGAAGCGGACACCAAACAAATACAGAAGCTTAAAAATAAATAACTACATCTAGTGTATTGTTAGGCAAAATACTCTGCGCTGGTCTCTCGGGAGTGCGCACTCTGAAAATCAATCTTTGAGGAAGATCGCAGCAATCTCGAGCGGTCATTAGTCTCCGGAATTTTAGCGCCCGAAATGTCGCGTCCGCTTAATTTGGAAGTAATGCTAGACTTCACTGCTATTTATGACCAAATTTAAATCCTGTTTTAAGGGGCGAAAGCTCATTTCTTAAGTGGGTTTATGTAGAGTCGTTTTTATAATATTGGTGATTACAAAAGGTTACGCTGGTGGAACTTTTTATTATTGAACTTTCTAGAAGTAATTTTGTAGGAAACAAATTAATAAACTAATGAAACTGGTGAATTTTTATAAACCAATTCTAAAATTCACAAACGGGTCAAAATTAAAAAATTTAAAGGAAGGCTACACAATACACTTGCTATGAATTTGTCAGCAACATCCATTAAATTGCATGCGGGTGCAATTATCGCCTACAGTTATTTTCAGATCTCGTTGAGAATTTACTCAGATTCACTCTCAATGATATCTAAAACAGCTATATTTAATTTTTCACTATTACGCTTTCACCATTGCTACCAGTTTATTTATGTTCTTTATTCGATATAACGCTCATCGGGGATTATTCGGGGGATAAGAAAACCGTAATTCTTGTATAATAATGAACCTGGTTTTATACAGAGGGAAGCACAAAAAACAAAACCTTATCTGTGAGAATTATCTATGCAATAAAATACTTACCATATATGTCACAATGTAAGTATTATCACTTTTATGAAATACCTTGCATATACGTCACAACATAACTCGGATCACTGTTACGTAATAATCGTTATTCATGTCATAATACATATACCCGGGTCACTGCTAACAAATAACTGTTATTTATCTCATTATAGAACTGATATCACCGTAACGAATTAACTTATCTATGTCATAATATAACTGGGATCACAGTTGCGAAATAATTATAACCTGGATATTCCTGAGTTTTAAAGACTCACTTTTGAGCAGCCTTCGATGCGTCATGCGGTACTTATACAAGTCAATACCGTTGAAACAAACATTCTTTGCAACTCAATATAACATTTTTACCCCGGCATCTATAATTTAAGACGTCCAAGTGCTGCTTCTGCATAGGGCGGCCAAAATTGTAAATACTGTACAACGGCGAAAAAGTTAGACTGGTTATATTCCTGTCGATATTCGAACTTTTCATCACTTTGCGATGATGGACGGTATTTCAGTCAATTACGAGCATTCAAGAAATTGCTGAATGGTGTGGAAGAAAACCAGTTTCGTACTCGGGGATTTAGTATTAAGGAATCGTAAATTTAAAAAATAAGTTTGTTTCAATTGAAGTTTTTCATTCGAAGATGTAGGGTACAGTGTGCCTTTATCAGTACAAACCGCCTTCAAACTTCTTACCACGACCGCTTCGCCAACCATTCTCAGAATGTTGTGCCTGAGAAACCTCAGACACGCTCCAGTATTCACCTCACACACAACATACACACGCCTTCCTACGGAGAACCACCTATTTTATTTTCATCTTTAAATTGTTTATTCTTCGAAGCAGTCCTCAGGATATGCGTTTTTAGTTTGCAACGCCCGTGACTTGCACTTCGGGTCCCTGCGCTCGACGTCATGGAGAAGGCTTGAGGCTATGTGATGACGGGCGCCACTGCAGTCACGTTCAGCTCTGCGACAGCCCTGCACCCGGCTACCTCCTTTCTCCTCAACTACGGAGTCGGTCTTAATGAGAAGCCAGTGCCTCGTACTGCAGTCCGGCGCTTTAGCGTCCGGGCGGCCTGGCGTCGGCCTTCTCTTCCACACCGTCGTCATGTGGAGTTCAAGGGATCTTTTAGTGAGGGTAGATTTAGTGATAAATAGGTGCATTTGTCCCGAACGTTCCTCGCTAGCCTTCATATCACTGTAGTTTCCCGATCTTGAGCCGTACGCTTGATCCAAGTGTAGGGTGTACTGCCTAATCTGTATACTCAAAAAACTTCTAATTTAAACTATTCTCAGCAGCTCCGCAGCTTTCAATCCTAACACCGTCAAGTTATTTACGAGTCGTATAATTTTTCTCCACCGTTAAAATTACGGTATTTCCATCAGGTCACGGTTATTGTCAAGATTGATGTGGACGGCCGTCGGGTGGACCAATTTCCGACTTCCTGTTCACCAAGAAGTCTCGGACATGCCTTGATACTTAGATGTCTTTTGCTGTTTTTTCTTTACTATCATTTTATGTACCGTAACACTAAAGTAATTAACAGTGTTGCGTCATCTTTATTCTCCACTCTATTTTTTTAATAAATATTTCAAATCAAATGCGCCAGCCATAAGGTGAACACTATGATCGTCAACGATTCAATAGAACGATTAAACTGTGACGAAACAACAATATAAGACACAATTCGTCCTTCACAATCGGTCATCACAATTCTTCAGTGTAATTAAGTGAGATTTGCTATTTACGGTAAATTAGTGATTTTGTTTTAATATCTCTTTCCAGTTGAACGCTTTAACTTACGTAGCTGCATTTCCCATTTCTGAAAAGATGTTACTCAAGTACTTTTCCTTTTTTCTATTCTAAGGCAGTTTTCTGAATCACACCTCGGATTCTTCAACTGATCGGCCTTTTATCCCCGATCGTTTTTTTCTTCGGGGCAACTTATTCCAGTTGGTCTCGTTTAGCATCTAGCGACCCTGCGAGGTGGCGAGAGACTGTGTGCTGTTGCTGGTCAATTTTCATGCTAGAACTGGCCAAACTAGAACATATTTGCCGCAAAAATATCCCATCAGGAAACCTTAGTGCCAGGCACAGCTGTTGCCGAGTTGAGGACGCGGGCAAGAAAATTGTCGATTTCTCTTTCTTTAAAAACCGCTTTTCCTCCAACTGCAGTTTTTGTCCAAGATCATGATACCGCTGTGTCATTAAAGTTGTTTTATTTTCTTGCAGTGGGGTGTTGCAGTCCACAATGGTGACAAGTCATTAAAATTAATACGATATTTAGAGATGCTATATAATTTTTTCATGTTTTCAGGTTTATACTTCTTTATAATGATATAGAATGTTTGTGCGAAGTCGATGAGGTTCCATGTGAGTTTCTACTTCGCAGCCGGCACCAGGCTGCAGTCTACTAAAATTGTCTACTATTTGAAAATGTGGAGGCGATACCTAAGAAAATTTCCTTTTGAAGTAGAATTATAAGGTTACAAATACGGTCCATGTTAAATGACGACGTTCAAGATATTGTGATGTTATGCCAAATATAACACAACTTATCGCCAAAAAATTCAACGTCCGTGATTAGAAGGCCATTATTTTACTTAGAAATGTACCAACTGGTTGTTACGTTAGTTGAACATGAGAAGCAGCTAATCATTTTTTCAGACTGATTACAACTTTAACTAAACTATCAGGTTCACTCGCCCATGCCAAAAAAGCGGTTGTCGGTAACCCTTCTCTAATACTAATAAGCTTTATGCATATTTCACAGGGCACTATATATTTTCCTCTACATTATTCTTTTTCGTTTGCATGAGTAAATTTTTAAACAATTATTTTTTGGTCAAAGTATTATAAGCAATGCAATTGTTTCTCTTACGGGAAGCTATACGTACAATTTTGTCGTTTTCGCTGTTAGTTAACTGTCCCACGGACATTGTATTTACATCACTTACAGATCAACATCTTTGCATAACTATAGGCATTTTTACGAAAAAATTTCACCATAGGTTTTTCATCTATTTATTGGAA
Organism: Platorchestia sp. MABIK; assembly: GCA_014220935.1. NCBI lineage: Eukaryota > Metazoa > Arthropoda > Malacostraca > Amphipoda > Talitridae > Platorchestia > Platorchestia sp. MABIK. Next base: position 191,075 of record JACJUY010000380.1, read on the forward strand.
ATTTCATTTTGAATCGACATTTCCTCTATTAAATTTTCCCTCTCTTTTGAGGACAGAGCTGCGTTTTTACTTTGTAAAGCTAGCTGATCTCCATCGCGGTTGCATCCATCACTCACATGCTCGACGCTGATTTCTCTGACGCGAGCACGACAGGCTGTCCTTGTATTCCGGTGTCTGCGATAAGAGTTCATGCTTCGAAATCTGAGCGCCGGATACCATAAATCTTGTTAAATCCGAACACTATATTGATGAGATTCAAGACTTTACTTGGAATCGTAGTCGCATTCCATTGGATTTATTCTCAAACTTACATTCTGTTGAAAGACGTAATCTCCTCAAAGGCGTTCTTGCTTCTCTTCGCCAATGTTCTTCGCGATGTTCTTTTATCGGATCCTAGATTAAAGACGTGTTATGTTAAAATAACAAACAAGAATTACCTATTTATACGTCCAATTCAATGCAAATTGCAACACACTTTGCAAATAAAATAAAGGAAACTTTGGAACTGATTTCAGTGAGGTTGCTTTACCACAGATTTTACTTGCTCGCCGTGTTTTTCTTATAGATCATGAACAGCTTCATACATGGTGCCTGAAACTTTTGCGCATCTTTAGAAAAAATGCTCAACTACAGCGACCTCCCAAACCTTTTTTTTATCCAGCTCCTGTTGCAGTTATCACAAAAGTCTTTCGAGAATGCGAGCTCAGCATCAAATTCAGGAACAATGGCAGAGAGCACTTCGAAATTGAAACAAATCTCAGCTTTCCCGATGAGTATCTCTGCTCCATAGATATGATGGCGACGTGACGAGGATGCTCTACTGCGCTGCCACTATCAAGTTTGGTGGCCAAGCAGCTCAGTATTCTTGCATCAGGAGGCCGGTTGCCGCAGATGAAATTTGAGATAAGCTCTCATTGGCTTAAATCATGCCAGCATAAAGAGATTTTAGGTCGTGCAATAAGAGAGGCTTGTGGAATTTAAGATTTAGTGATGTGGCTGATATTGTAAATTATTCTTTACGAATTCGTGGTCCGGGACCCGAAGAACTTTCGACACGTGGTTTCACTGTCTAAATAACGGACGATTTTTTTTAACAAAACCTCAGCAATTGCTTACATTTCAAATTTTTAAATTAAAACCTTTTCTTGAAGGGGTTGAGGGGACAAATTAACTGATAAAAACAGGATTACAGGAAGTGAACAGAAACAGAACTGTCTTGAATCATCGAATATAATATCGGTTTAAGTAATATTCATAATCGCCAACATAAAGGCTCAGAACAGACGTGATGTTTTCTCTTATTGATTAATGACATTTAGAGGAGAAAAAACTCAAAAACAAGAATTATTTGTTCTAACGGAACTCAGCTGCTCTGATCTGACATAAAATGAAGGTGAAACTTGAAAATAAACCATCTTAACACACCACACCCAATAGAAGGGTGTTAGTATATCACGTCTATAGGAAGTGAGTTTACACGCTAAAAGGGAGAGAAGAGTTGTGTACCAAGTCTAATGGAAACGAACTACTATATCAAATCGAAAGGGGGAGAATTTCCCAACAGGTCTAAAAAAGCAAGTTAGCGCTTCAATTCTAAGGAAAGGGAGTTTCCTACTTACCAAGGTCGAGTTAGCGCACCAAACCCGAAGAGTAGTCTACCACGACCAAAGAGATGGAATAATCTTTAAAGTCTAAAGGAGGCGAGTTAGCACGCCGGGTTCGAAAGACTGTCTAACAAGTCCATAGGACGTGAGTTGGCAATCATAGTCCGAAGGTTTGTCTTGTCTGTCTACCAAGTCCAATAGGACAAAGTTGTCTTACAAGTGCTAATGGAGGGACTTAGCACATCGAGTTCTAAGAGAGGGAGTTGGATACCAAGTTAAAAGGAAGCAAGGTAACACATCCAGTCCATAGGGAGAAAATTGTCTTCCAAGTTCAAAGGTAGAAACAAGACCTAATGCACCAAATCTGAAGACAGTGAGCAAACCGACCAGATCTCAAAGATGAGAGCTAATATACGAGGAAGGAGACATTAGTTAACTCGCACTCTTGAATGAGGTCGCTCAACGGAACAAAAGAGGAACATCAACTTTAATTAAGGGCATACTGCGTAAATGTTTTTTTCTTGTTTCGACTAAGCGCAACTGTCAATTTTACCGTTCGTTGTCTGCGTGCATTTTAAAAATAAAAAAAACAGAGAATGGATTTTCATTGTAACATTGTTGCCATTAATCTTTCTGTCGCTGATAATTGCTTTTAATTTTGCTTGTCCAATACGTTTATTAACCAATTTCTACACTTGGGAAAAATTTAACATGTAGCCATTAAGTAATTACCACCGTTTGTTCTGATAAAGTTCATCTTATCCTAAAAGAATAAACCTTTCACTGAGCGCTTAAAATTCATTTCGCATCGCACAAACGTAATTAAATTGATTCTCGAACAAGTTTTTTCCTTTAGTTTTCTGTTTTAATTTTTCCACACTGTATTTAATAGAATAAATTCAATGCATCATTGATAAAAGGCGTTTGGTAAATCATGCTCAAGTGGAGCAAGCAAAAGCTTTGCACATGAAATGATAACAAAACAACTAAACGTTTATTTAACAAGCATACTCTGTAATTTATAAAAAGAAAGTGCGCACATCATCTTAATGGTCTAATAACGCAAATTTGAATCCCCAGTGTAAGAAAAATCGAACATATATGTGATTTGAACTCCACTATTTAATAGAAGTCCGGACAAAAACAGAAGTCGCAGATGAATTCGCGAAACAAAAATTGCGTAAGTGGCGCTCAAGAAAGCGAAAATTCGCTTATATAAATTCGTTCAGTATTAAAAATATATGGGACGCGCCAGCTGAGAGTTCAGTTCCCTATGCTCGAAAGTATCTCAGCTCGGGTGCCTTACAAAAAATAATCTTTATACAGATATACAGATACAGATGCGACTGACATTTCCCTTAAAGTAGAAGATTTTATTGCTGTATTTGTAGTTGAAAGAAAACAGCGCCAAAAAGTGTGATTTTACGATTTGCTTCTAGTTGATGCCTTCATAAATGAACAAGCAGCAGCATTCTCAGAACGAAATTTCAAAGCCAAGCATGTCTACTGCGTGCGTTCTATATTCAGAGTTTGGTAATCAAATTCTGACCACGCGACGCAAATAAAGTGGGAAAGCTATTTGGTGAACACATTTTGAGCCAACACTGTTTTTGGCTCGGCGATCGCAGATAACTGCCAGCAGCAGTCTCCGCAAATCACGCCGCTTTGGACCGAGTCACTCTAAACTGCGGAAAAACGATACGAAGTAAAACCGCGAATAAATTTCGAATAGTTATGGTTCAGCATCTTCATTGGCTGCTTTATGTTTACAATTTTGCTGTAATTACACAGTTTTTTGGGCTTACCCACCCATCGGTGAGGAAGGGAGATCCAAACTTATAGGCAGGAGATATCCCGCAAAAAACATTTCTACTCGTCTTATTCATTTTCCACAATGACTAGAGAAACAGCTTGCTCTAGCAAAGCATTGCTCATTTACAGGAACTGGACTCGAACCAAGATCTTTGTATGTTCAACGAGTGAGAGTTTCTGCCTGGACTTCATGGAAAATATAAAACATTTGTGGAAAAGATGAAACTTAAAAATGGAAATTAAATCATCAGAAGAATACTTACCTTCTCCCCTAGTGTACATAAAACTAAAACCTATTAAATAATTCATGAAAAGACGTACTATGGCGATTTCAAATATATTTCGCCTTTCCATTGAAATTGAAAATACAGAACCCTGCATGGTTTTCTGAGCGTATTTTGTACCTTGCCGCTGCCTTTAAGCGCAGAGAGGAAAGGATTAATTGCCCCCTTCACAAGGTGCGGCAGTCAATTCTGCATTTTTGGGTTTCCACAACCTTCTTAAAAATGCAGGACTAACTGTTGCAACCTATATATAATTTAGGTGTTGCATTTACTAGCGCAGGGAAATCTTCTTCTACCAGAATAAAATTTCAAACTTTTGACTACGATATGCCACAAAAGCCATGTAGCTTATTTAGACCACAGTGCTAATACTTCTCATCAATCAGATACTAAATACGCTCTTGCTAGTAACAATCAAAATGCTCAAGTTGAATAAATCCTGCAAATTTTTCAAGTAAGTACACCCCCACAATCTTCTATAACAGAGCTTAGAAATAAGCATCCTCAACTTTAGGCACCTGCGAAACAAGAACACAATTTGGTTCTCTCATCACTGGTGCACCTCTTACATACAATACTGATGTGCAGTTCTTTGAAATAGTCTGTCGATGTATGGAATATTTTATCGTAGAGAAGATTTAAGATTTTAGAAGCACCGTGATACAGAAATACGGTTTGATTTATCTCAGCTCATTCTGAGTCCTGTGCTAAACCTGAGGTTCATGTCATGCTTTGCATTACTCCAAGACTGGAGGCACTGACCACACAGTGCTGCCCTTCTCTTGCTATGAGCCTGCATGTCATTTTGAACATAATAAGACCTTGGTTCGAGTCCAGTTTGTGCAGTGAGCAATGCTTTGATAGAGCAAGCGGTTATTTTGGTCATTGTAGAAAATGAGTCTAGAAGGAAATAGAGTGGTGCCCTCAAGCTTGTCATGTATTGTTTCTAGTGGCTGATGCCAGTTGGTCTTCATATTTTACCGAGTAGAAATAAGCTCCAATTTGATGTGATTGCGATTGTGAGGATTGGTCTTGAGGCCTGACCAAAAGAAGGAGCCTAGGTCGATGAATGGAATGAAGGTCTGTCGATGAAGGGAAAGTTTTACTTACTGCCAACATGTGAATGGTGTTAACATTACATCATTCCAGACCCAGAATTCCATTCATTGACCTTCAGTCAATTGAATTGAAGTATTTGCGGTGCTTTATATTAATATTCGGATCTATTTTCATTGGGTTTGTTATTCCAGTCATGCGTAACATTAGATCATTATTTAAGGATGAATCCTGTGCGAAAGATTGTTATTCCCATGATGAGATTCAAAATTTTGCTGTTCTTGTCATGTGTAAATTTGAATTACAGCAATGAAAATGAAAGTAAGAATTGTCTCATTATTTTCACGAATGATATTAAAACATAGACAAAATTCAAATGTGTAACTTGAAAGACCTAAAATATTCAATTTAAACAAAGTCCAAGCTTCTTGTATTTTTATTCACTGTTTAAACGATTTCCTAAAGCAGAGTTTCTCTAGTCTCACGTCCAATTTTTTAGACATTCAAGTTTTGTCGACAAATTCTTTTCAGTCTTAAGTTTTAGTCAAATTTACGCTCTATAATTCAGCTGAAAAATTCGCATTTTATTATTAAAGAAAAATTTTTTACAAATTCGAACAAGAAAAAATTTGATATTCGACTACCACTTTCAACTCATTTGGGAGTTCTATCTCTGGAGGTAGAGAGATTCTGCACGTCTGCCCCTGCCCTCCATGGGCGACTATTCCTCAGAGAGGAATGGGAATGACTTTTGAATTTGCTCATCCGGAAAGATAGCATATCTTTAGAACGCCCTTCCAATTTCAGTGTACACTGGCGTGAGTTGGATTATGAGCTGAATTCCTTGGAAATTTGATTCCTTGATTCCACAGAAATATGATTCCTTGATTCCTTTGGTTTATGAATCCTTGACTCCTTGGAAATATGATTCCTTGGAAATATGGTTTCTAGATTCATTGTAAAAGTGATTCCTTGATTCCTTGAAAATATGATTCCACGGAAACATGATTCAATGTCGTGTTTATTTCCGTATTAACTTTGAGATACGCAAATCTTTGCAAGCAACAACACTGCGTCATAAAACAGGTATGCGCACTCTCACGCAAAGCTTCGCACAATCCCAGGACACAGTCACTCCTATTTTCTTTAATAGCAGATCCTTTTCTCCAATACTCGAGACCACTTACTTAAAATTTGTTTTTGTGCAAATATCATATCCATACTTTTACGTCTGATTTACACGCCCACTGATCGTAATTCACAATTTCGTCCAGGTCTACGTTTTTTTGTATTCTGCCAGCCTTGTAAATTTTCTACACTGAACGATCTTCACCTATGACAGAAATGATGGTTTACACGGCATTGTCTATCGAATTCATCACTAATTTTAATAACTGCTGGAGTTTTTGAATGATGGAATAAATTACAGCTCAATGCAGTATCTTGAACTCTGTTTCAACATAAATCAAAACAAGGAACAACTATTTTTGAGCCTAAAAGTTTGTACCCACAAACTGCGTCTTTTTTGAAGGAAGCTATCTGTTTTTCTATCTCGACGTGTTATCTACGTTGTTTTCTATTATTTTAAGATTTTACGAATGCATAACGTTCACTTTTTAAGTAAATTGTAGACCCGATAAAAAAACTATATGCACTTAAACCGCCATGCTGCATTAGTTACACGTGGATAACACTAATCTTTTTTTTAACAATAAATAATAAGCTTTCAAAAAGGAAAACTATGAAAGGCAAAAACAAGGTTACTCATCAATTCATCACGATTTTCTCTCACTTTAAGCATCCTACATTCTTTCGAAAATTCTTCAGTATGAACTGTTAAATTACTATCTCTCAAAAGCCAGCGATTGTGTGCATTCAACCATCAAGTTAGATCAAGAGTACACTCGCGAGATCAATTTGCCAACTGGAGGTCGGTATCCGCAGATGGAAGAGCCATGACGAAGTCCCCTTGAAGGATTCAAGAGCCCTCGGGCTTGCGAAGCCAAATCATTGCTTATTTCGCATTCGAAGCTTCGCTTTGTTGGGAAAACGCGCCCGGGAGCCTGAAACGTTCCGACAACACTACTAGAGGGTAATCTTTCTTGTGGGCCAGACAGATATGGCTGCAGTTTAGGAGACGCTCCTAAGCTAAAACGCTTCGCTACCAAAACTCAAGTGACGTTTTACTTTTTGCGTTGCGTGCACAAACATAACAGATTCGTAGATTTTCTAATCAAAGACGGTCTGATGACAACACTGAACAGCCATATTCATAATAAGTTAAATTTTGTTATTGGCCAAAGCTGTCGACGTGTAACACTTCTAGAGTAGGACATTCGAGCAGCTGGTAAAGTATTTTTTCTTTTAACATTGTGAGAACTGAACTGTTGTCCAATTTTATGAAAGATTGAAGTAAAAATAGGAATTCTATGTGTAGCCAAAATTATGAGTGAAAATTTTACGCCACAATTATTATTAACGTCAATTTTTAACCATGGAGCACTTGAATGGAATTCTAGAACAATTATAACGCAGGAATAATTTTAACGAAAATGTTCTAATTTTAAATTCTTCTAGAAGACTCGTTTTGTTTAGCCTCGTATGCGCAGTGGTAAGGCTAAATTTTACTTATGGGACGTGGCCTTTGTCAACTTGATGAAGAAAATTAGAGCATCAAACACAGGTGCGTGAGTAACATACGTATTCTGTACAGAAACGTCATTGCCTGTGTATAGCTGATGAGTGGTGAGCACGAGATAAAAATTATTTCTTCGAGATTTCTTTTTTTGTGAATGTAGTTTGAACAAGAAAAGAAGTTCAGCCAACGACTTTTTTTGGAGAGCAAGACTACAATTGCGCTGATGATCATTTTTAGATCTTTCCAGATCAATCTGTAAAGTTATTTTCTTTTTAACAGATCGAGATGAGTTGATTTCAGTGGATTGAAAGTAGTTAAATTAGATTCTTAATTCGTGTTTATCAATTACGTTAAATAACTATTATATTCTATTCATTTCAGAATAGAATTCATGTTCAGAATATCATCGAAATATTCTGATTAGCATTTAAAACAAATGATCGATCGTTTTTCGTTTTTTATCCTTGAATTTGCAGTACATTTCAGTTTTGGATTCGAGCAGAATTACGCAATCAATTATTCTAAACAATCATCGTAGATAATCGGTCACAGCTTTCATTCGACGTTCAGTCTCGGTAGCATTAACCTGGCAATCATAATGGATATCTAAGAAAATCAAAGGAATGTTTTTTAAATGAAATTTCTAAGTCAGTTGCGCGTCCTCTCTGCGTTCCGTATTCAGAATTTACCTTAGCAATTAAGTTCTGATTTCACGTTATTAAATTTGATTACTGACTTATACCTCCTATTGTTAAACCACAAGAAATGACGCCTTCGCTATGCTTACTAATGTTGCAGTCTTCAAGATCCGTTATGTGTTCACAATTTCCAATATCCAATGAGAGGATTCCATCAACTAGTCTTACGTTTTATCAAATTACGTTAAAACCAAGCACAAATAAACTTAGTCAGTGGCCGTAGTCAAATCCCACCAGAGAGACTAACTCAATACCTCATCAACAGAAGCTATGGATTGAAATTATGCGGGTGTAAATTGCGTATTCTGCTCAGCCTCGCACGATGTGGTAGGAATTTATTTGCGTAAATTAACACCGTGTAGGCTCTCATTCTGCAGGCTGTTTAGCTGATAATAGACTTCCAACTGGACGCGCCTTCCCTATCTCGCTTACAGTGATACTAGGCTGGTCGCTAAAGGTCGTGGAAAAATAATGGAGAAAGACAATAGTAGAAGATCAAGATTGGCTACGTAAAGGATGATGTGAAATAAAGGTGAGTGTTGGCAGGGTTAAATACTGAGGTGGACGTTGCATGTAAAGGATGGTGTAAAATAGAGGTGAGTGTTGACAGGATGGAGGGAAAGATGGACTTTGCTTAGATGAAAAATAGAGGGGAAGTTGGTCAGGTTGAAAGTACGATTACGCTAGTGCGATGAAAATATGGACCTTAGTAGAAAAGGCGGACGATTAACCAGAACATCAATGAAGGTAGAACACACAAACTCCGCAACGCAGCTCCTGATACATTTTTGCTCATGTACGAAAGCAGTACCGACCTGATATTTCCTTGAATTTGTAGAGAATACGAATACGTTTTAAGGTTCGAAAACAGAGACGACTAAATAAAGTTATGTACAGCCTCAGATGCTTAATTTCTACTGGATTTTGAAGTGGAATGTACGGATTTGCTAGTTAATTCTTAACACATTAAAAAATTTTAGCAAAATTCCAGACACAAAAACTAAAACCGCATTTCATAATACTATATTTCTTCGAATTTCAAAACCATCTACAGGTGCCCGGTGTATGAATTAATCAACTCTCGCATAGAAGTCGCGAAAATTTTTAAACATGATAAGCCTGGCGAGAATAAAAAATTCATCGTAAATTTCTATCTTTGGAAAAACCTGAGAAAGCATTCCAGTTCAGAAATGACTTATGCATTGCGAGTTGCATTGAAGTTTCTGGATTATTTGTATATGCAGTTCTAATCAATCATCTGTGAGAAGTATTAAAATGAGATTAAAACTGTCATTCATGTACAGAGAGTGGGGCTGGAAAAAGTTGGTATAACTGTGAAAAAAGTCTCCAAAAATTGCCGAGAATCAATATCAAAAATTGTACTCCTGATTAACTCTAGAAAGAAGACATTTTCAAGTAACTATAGCGTGCAGTGACTTCTCAGGTAACTGTATAGCGTGAAGTAACGTCTCAAGTAACTGTATAGCGTGAAGTAACTTCTCAAGTAACTGTATAGCGTGAAGTAACTTGTAGCTTCTATTGTGAAGTAACTTCTCAAATAACTACCGACGTTCGCTTCACACATAAGGCGAAGCAACACAGGTTCTGTCGACGCCATTTCCGAGCGCTCCATTCAGCTCCCACCTCGCCAGCTCGTCACGGAACAGTTCGCTTGATTAACTTCAAATTTTCTTTGACTCCGTCCCCGCGAGATAAGTTCTGCGAGCAAATTACTCATCACTGATAGCAGGAGTGCAAAGAAATTCCAATTTTACAACCCCTGCTTTCCCTTGAAGAAAAAATTATCATTGCATCCCAGCAGCATCTGGTCGAGCATTTCAAGGTGCGTTGGCTTCAAATGAGGGCAAAAACTTTTTCGTTGTTGGATGGGTCAGCAGAAAGTCGCGCGGTCCATTTGTATGAAAAGTTTTGACCACTCGACTGAAGTTCAATCTTGTTTTTAAAAAAGATGACACCTTTTTGGGTGAGATTTATTTGGAAACTAGTGTATACGGCCCGTTAAAATTGACGGGGTTTGATATTTTCCTTAAATGAATCTTCCAAATGTGGATGACAAACAAATATATCCATTCTGATAGCACCCGCGATTAAAATATTCTTGTCTTTGTGCTCTGGGGAAACTCGTATCATAGATACGGTCACTAAGCATCCTTGTGAGCGTGACAGAGACACTGAAGGAGCAGACACAAAATAAATACATAAATAACTAAACACACCAAGTGTATTACTAGGTTAGATTAATTCCATTTTTCCAACTTGTCAAACTCAGTGACATGTAATACGGGATGCAATTCACACAAACTTCACACACCGTAGCCTACCACTGCTAAATGATGGAAGATTTTACACTCTCATTGATATTTGTAAGCAAAATTAATGTTGTGTCCGCATCATCGTAATGACAAATCTCAGATAAATTATTCTCGAATAAGGAGCAATTGCCTTAGCACACACTAACTTGTTCTAAATCACACTATTCGTACGTCGTTTTCCTGTTACTCATAAACACGCTAAATATTACAGCAAAATGACTGATAGATAAAGTTCATGAAGAAATGTTGCTTTCCTGGTAAATACTCCGCTTATAAAGCTCAGGCCTCACTGATGGAAAAATTCTACTTATACCTAACCATAACTACCGTTTTGCAGATGAACACTGAAAATACTATACTGCTTCACTGTTATCTGCTGCTCATTTCATAACTGTTGTTCTACTGATCAACATTGAGCAAACATGAGTGCTGCTTCCTTAAGAAATGCTATTCGGATATGACTGCCGTTAAACTGATAAGTAGTACTCATATGTAATTGCAATATTTCCGATAATTTCTGAACTTATAAATAAAAAACTTTTTGAATAAAAACTGTGCAAATACATAACTGTATTTTTCCTAATAAACACTGCTCATTTGCAATCTCTGTATTACTGATAAATACTGAACAAATGAATAATTCCTGGTTTTCTAAAAAGTACAGTGAAAGTATAACAGCAACTTTATGAACTAATATTGAGCTTATGAAACTGCCGTATTATTGACAGACTCTGTACGAATTTTCTACAACGGCTACGTCTCTCACTATCACTACATGATGTAGGAACTTTTCTACTGCTAATACCATTTTCATTATTGCGTCTATCACTGATAGATGTTGTCGGAACTTTTCTACTGCTAATACCACCGTCATTACTACGTCTATCACTGGAAGCTGAACGTACGTAACTACCGCGTTACTGACGGATACATACCGCAATAAAGAAAGCTACGCTAGGCCTCCTTTTTCCATTAGCAAAAAGCGAAAAATAGCGCTGCGGACAGCCATTAATATGGGCGACGCGGGGAAATTTGAGTAGAGCTCTAGACTTGCTGGCGGCTCTTCCGTGTGACTAACACGAAAAATCTGCTCTAAAAAGTCAGGCGATGATAAATCACACTTACAAAGGGCATTCCCTCTCCGCCCTTTGTTGCGTACGGAAGTTCTTTGAACTCCGGAGAAATAGAAATGAAAAATCTCCACCGCTTCGCTACCCCCATCTGCTTTATTATTGTGGAACCTGAGATTGTGATATGTCAAATATTTATGTTACCGAGTCAAAGGTGTGGGAGCTACTGGCATTGTGTGTAGAACTCTCAAAGTATTCGCTGTATTTTTTCTTTTGGAAAACAATATTGTGCGGGGAACAGTGAAGAAAATTTCTAATTTTAATAAGATAGAGTGTATTGATGTTAATGAGCATAATATTCCAGCAGGTTTCTCGAACATAATGGAAGAGGTAGACGAATGGCTTAGCTTGTCAGTATATTGATAATACCACCGTCATTTAGATTTTTTGTTTTACTCACTGCAACCTTTGAATTACTTTAACTTTAGCATCAGTGCAGTAATTTTCTAGTGCACTGGTGAAGCACCTGTACAGTGTCTTCGTTAGCTAAGCCTCGTAAATTATAATACTTATAATCATGATTGTTCTTCCTCTGGCCTCCAGAACTGGACGCGCTTTGTGAAGTGGTTGTCATCTCATGGCTTCTTATATTTGATAATGAGTTAGTTTTCTAGCGGCTTCTTAGATTTGATTCTGAGTTAGTTTTCTCGCGGCTTCTTAGATTTGATTATGAATTAGTTTTCTCGCGGCTTCTTAGATTTGATTATGAGATGGTTTTTTGTTTCTTCAACGGTATTTCAAACATAAATCGTTCAAGCTTTTTTTGAAATTTTTAATCAAGAAAAAACTTCTGCGCAACGGTGTATAGAAATAATGATTGAAAGTCGTCACACATAAAATGGAGCTCAAGCAAATTGTCCGCCGTTCAAACTGTACGAGGAATAACAAATATTTCGCATAAAAGCTGCACCGACGTGGGTAAAAATTGCTCTTCAATTCAGAATTTTAATCAGAAAACTTATGCAAGATTCAGAAATTCATGCGTTTCCTAGAGAACGAAATGAATAATTGTTCCATCTGTGTTAATTAAAACGATCGCGAACGGAAATTTTATCAAGTAAAAACATCATATCTCTTAATAGTATCCTTCTATACACCTTAAATAATACCTTAAATAATACCTTAAATAATACCTTAAATAATACCTTAAATAATACCTTAAATAATATCTTAAATAATACCTTAAATAATACCTTAAATAATACCTTAAATAATTCCTTAAATGATGTCTTAAATAATACCTTAAATAATACCTTAAAAATACCTTAAATAATACCTTAAATAATACCTTAAATAATACCTTAAATAATACCTTAAATAATACCTTAAATAATTCCTTAAATGATGTCTTAAATAATACCTCAAATAGTACCTTGCAGCTACGGGTGTAATTCAAGTGCGTAAAGCATAAAAATCATCATGCAAAAAGAAGTAAATATTTAGTACTTAACCAAATACCGCAATACGAACTCAGGACCATTTTATATTATAATTTTTTAAATCAAACAATAATCTTTAACTTAAGCTTTCCAAATAACAATTTTGAATTTTAAATAACCTTAAGCATCTTCTAAAATTTTTTTGAAATAGTATAAAAACTTTAACGGTATTCTTTTGCATTTGATACCAAATTTTACGAGTGTGGGACAAATCACACGATGTATAAAAACACTGAATGACGTTCCTTAGATATAAAAATTACAACCCTCATGATTCCAGCAACTTTTCAAGAGCACTTTCTCTGCAATGATCAAATTATGAATACGAAAAAGGGGATGTGAAATTATCTATCTAAC
>JACJUY010000380.1:216574-226993 GCA_014220935.1 Platorchestia sp. MABIK
ATACCTGATCCGAACAGCAGTGCGTCGCACTCTTTCGTTGCTCATTTCTTTCAGTTAATTTTCATTTGAAAATTGGGAAGAACTTGCAGGACTTTTCTGTCTGACACATACCGATTAATGATGATTCTCTTAATCGCTAGTTCCATCATTTTAAGAAAAATTACAATGTAAATTTATAGCACCAACATTGTAATCAACTAAATAATAGGATGAAGCTGTCATATATTTTTAAGTTCATAACTTAAAATTATAAATATATTTTGGGGAAGTGAGTCGCTCTATTTGAAACGTCAAATTCTACTCATTTCGAATTTCATTTTCTTCAAAGTAGAAAAATTTTCCCCTCATCGCTTTGTCTCTTCTTACAGTCAAAAAAAGGACCTTCACTTTCTGTAGCCTCCATGCCACCAGAAACGAAGCGAAGTGCTTTCAAAGTAGAGGAGATCAAAATCTTCCCTCGTCCAACTGCAGCTGGATGAACTGCAGTCTTTGAAGCTCCCTGAAGGTGACAAGATTTTCCACACCTTCAGTTTTCCGCTTCTTTTCCTGTACTTGAAAAGCAGATCTCAACCTGACGTCTGACAGAGCTTCTTAAAACCAGCCGTTCCGTGGTTTTAAAAAGAGCGTTTGCATCCAAAAAACCTGTAGTAGGATGTTTGGTTTCTTGACATTTTTGCAAGATTGTCAAGCTTTGTGAATTATTGACGTTGACTGAAGATGTTTATTAAAAGAAAGTTTCTCATTCTAGCGCGCTTTGTTTTTCGCACTTCGGATTATATTTTAGCATTATTTTGGGCTCATGAGGAATACTTTACTTTAGCAGGCCTTGTCTAAAGTCTCGTTCTCTCTTTTTTTCCTCTTTCTCTCTTTAATATAATTATTGTTCAATAACGAATAACTTCGCTTTGTAATTGGAATTTTCAAAATGTTCTGATAATTTTTTGAAGTTTTATCTAACAATTTTTTTGTAAATAACTGTTTTTTCATAATGTTACGTACTTTTACCTTATGAGTGCCGGACATTGCAAGTTAACACAACAATCCTGCAGATGTTCCGTAAGTTTACAAAAATTAAAATGGAAATTTTTCAGAGCGTTGTTAATTAGGATTTTAGAACACAATAGTTTATTACATTACGGTAGCTCAAAATTGTTAACACTCTCTAAAGTTAATGAAAGGTGATGGCTTCAGGTGATCGTAACTATAGCTCAGCGCTATTCATTTTAATACAACTCCAAAATTACCATAATTTATTGCATTAACTTATTTTACTACATGTTAAAATTAGTGACATATTTCTGCAAAGGTTAATGAAGAAAACTTGTTTCAAGTGAAAGTAATCATATCTAACATTACAATGTATAAAAACTATCTTTATGTTTTCCTTAATGTTTGGCCGCAGTTAAGTAAAATAAATATCTAGAAAAAATCAATATTCTGAAAGCGTGTGACCCATTTTTTCTTTCGTCTCCATTTCAGTTCTAGCGAGTTCACGATATCATTTGGTTCAGTTGTTGGAGTGAACATATCTAACCTGGCTTTATTGTACTAGCTCGTTTTATTATCTTATTCATGCCCGACAGGTGTGGCTCCCCTTGTAGGATATCTGAAAAACCTCCACTCGCTTTTTCCACCGTTTAATACCTTTAAGTTTTTTTCACATTATAATTATGCTTTTTAATGTTCTGCTTGATCGATTTTTGAATGGCATTAGAAGAATTTTTCCATTAGGATGCATCATTTCTCACACACAATACAAATTTTTCATTCGCAAATCATTAGTTCCTGACAAAAGAGAACGTCACAAATTCAATCTTTTCAACGTTGTTATGGGAGCCCGGTTAAATTTAGCCGAGCAACGTAAACCAGTGAGCTGAAAAACTGTCTCGTACGCACTTCATTGAGTTACAATCGAACTTTAAAGCGTCAAGATGCCCGAATTTCCGCAATTGGTGCATCCTTGATTACTCACCCACGAAGACATTTTGAAAACCACCTTCGATTTTTGCATTAACTTAATCGGAAATAAATTGTCTTGCATTCTTTCTTTCTTTCCTTTTCTTTTTCATTCTTCCTTTCTTTCCTTCTTTTTCTTTCTTTATTTCTCTTTTTCAATTTTTCTGTCTGTTTTCCCTCTCTCGTTCCTTCTTCATAGTTTTTATTTTTATTTTTCAATTTTTTCCATCTTTTTTCCCTCTCTCTTTCCTTCTACATTGTTTTTTCTTTTTCTTTCTCTCTTTTCAAGTTTTAATGTTAAAGTCGAGATTTTCGGCCTCCCTTCCTCATCGTATTATTCGTTCCCAACCAGAGCCCAATTTTCCCCAATTGTATTATCCGTAGGCCATTTTTTATGTGTTTCTTCAGCAGGCAGCTCATTCTCCGCAGCTGAGGAACGTTCAGCACCAGACAGTGGCAATTATCTCTCTCATGAGAACAAATGCAGTCGCTGTTAGTGCCTTATTTACCTCGTGCCTTACGACGCTTGTGATGGATTGTCCGATGAGAAACAGCAGGGGCTTCTGGCAAACAACCGTTTCACGTGTGCCTTCCGATGCATTCTGCCTTCCACAGTTCGCACAGGGTTGCCACATTGTCCTTATTTTCTCGCCAAAAATCCTGAATTTTAAGGTTTTTTGGAATAAAATTTCGACGCATAGGCTGCTCATCACCTGATAACCCATCAAAGTTGTTAAATGGCGAGTTATTTTCGTAGTTAATTTTTTCAAAGCATAAAAACTTTAGGATTCTTTCCGTAAAAAACTAATTTGGCAATGTTGGGTCCGGCTCCACTTGCGCTCATTTCACCTTAAATTCTACACAAGAAAACACGGAGTTTTCAANGGATTGCCCAATGAGAAACAGCAGGGGCTTCTGGCAAACAACTGTTTCACGTGTGCCTTCCGATGCCTTGCTTCTTCACAGTCCTCACAGGGTCGCTACGTTGTCCATATTTTCTCGCCAAAATCCTGAATTTTAAGGCTTTTTGGAATAAAGTTTCGACGTATTGGCTGCTCATCCCGTGATAACCTCTCAGAGTTGTTAAATGGCGAGGGATTTTCGTAGTTAATTTTTTCATAGCATAAAACTTTAGGATTTTTTTCGTAAAAACTAATTTGGCAATGCTGGGTCCGGCTCCGCTTTCGCTCATTTCACCTTAAATTCTGCAAAAGAAAACACGGCGTTTTCAAAAAATTTCAGTTTTCGTTCGCAGTTTAAGATTTTTTTGTCATTCTCAAATTTTCACACGTGATCGCATCGCACCTTGGGCACAAACTCAATTATAGTAAGATCCACGATCCTAAAGACCACCACCAGTCTACAGCGTGCACATTGTTCTGGATGAGTCATGAGGAGAAGCTACGACGCAATTACTGTCTCGCAAAACTGATGGTTGTTTCTCCTCGTGTTGTACTTCACTTGCTGCTCCGGTGACTCACAACTCTAACTTACTACCCTCATTTACCAGGAAACGTCTTACTCAATTGAAAAACGTTTCACGAGTTCACACCTGCACTATTTCTTATTACTCAGTAAGACCAATTGCGAAACATTATTGAATTTTCACAATTTCATCCCACCGGTATTTTCCTTCCACCAAAGGAGATGAGAAAAGTCCTCCTTTTCCACTTCCAGTGCTCTAACATTCAAGGATTCAATACTACTGTGAGCTCACGCAATAATGACTAAGTGTACAAAATCCTTGCTCTGTATTTGGCCCAAAATGATGTAAAAATGTTCCAGTGCTCTAACATTCAAGGATTCAATACTACTGTGAGCTCACGCAATAATGACTAAGTGTACAAAATCCTTGCTCTGTATTTGGCCCAAAATGATGTAAAAATGTGATATATTTGTCATGAATAAATGCAAAACAAGTGGTTCAAGATGAGAGATTATCACAAAATTCTTGAGTATAATGTTCACTGAAAGTACAAAGGACACATGACAGTAAAAAAGACAAAAATACCTAGATTTATTCTTAATTTACTAGAACTTACTTATTTGTTGATCAAAAACAATGCAATTTTTAATTTGCGAGCTGTTTTTTCTGACATAAAATCACGCCACAATCTTAGTTTGCATTTGACATAGCTTTAATCAATTGCATAATTTGCCATTGTGCGCTAACAATTGTGAAGCTAAAGCATGTTTTGTACGCGTGTTTTTTAGTACATAAATGTGAACATGCTTGTTTTCAGAGAAGAATTTCACTGGGCTATCAAATTCTAAAATTGAATCCATAGGCAAAATAGTCCATTTCAGTAGAAAATAACTTTTTAAAATGCTCTCGCCATTTTCCTTTATAAACATAATAATACTTGAACGTTTTTATAGTTCTCTGTTATTTTTAAAGAAGAGAGAAGTTGTTCTTACTAAAAAATCCAACAGAGTTCCTGGTGACATGGGAAAAAGAATCTTTCTCTCCAGAACAAGAATACCCAGTCTTGTCCAAAAATATTTTGTAACAAAAGTCAACGTAGAGATGCCAAGTTCATAATACATAATGCATTGATATCCTTTTAGCGAAAGACTACTTCAGACTACATTCACGCACAGGGAACAGAAATATTTTTCATCTCTTTTAGACTCTTTGATCGCTGTTTGCGTTAAATGAGAAATGTGCGATGTGTGTTCAGGTGTTGCAACTTTCAAAACTGTCACATCAGTTTCATGAGACAGTTTTTTGTAAATAATTGTGTATGTGTTTCAATTCTCATCCGATCGCACTGCAGGAGAAATGTTTTTCCAGAATGAATTTCTAATTGCAAAGTTGACATTTTAAACAATAGCTTTTTGTCCGAAATACAAGAATGCTCGTTTCAATATGTGAGCCTGCTCAATGTCGAAAAGTTCAGTGCTCTAAGCTTTCTGTACTCGGGTATTAGAACACCAAAGAATAGCTTGTACCACTATTGTAATAGTTTTCCTGTAAATTATTAGTGTGATACACATTTGAGTGCTTTTGGTTTGAAGTTGAAGTTCATTTAGCACCTTTGGTTACAATGAAACTAAAATTTCACAGTGCTGGTAAAATCAAAAGTTTGCACAAACAGGTTTTTATGTCATGACCAGAGAAATCTATTCATGCAGATCCCTTACCTTGAGACCAATCTATTTAAACTTTTTTCTTATAAAATCAACTTATTGAAATTTTTGTAGTCATCTCGTCAAGACTTTAATTTTTCACTCCCACTTTTCCAGTTGTCAGGCTTCATAGATTTGATACTAAATGAATCATTTCATAATGCATCTACCCTCCGACAATCTGACGCACCGTCGACGTCGACTTTAACTTTTGCGTCTAAATAAAGAATTTAATTCGAGTGAACTCAATTTGTGCGACGCGACGTCTAGTGTCCAATGTTCAAGTTAATATTTTACGAGGTACTGGTGTCACTCAAACTACCATGATATACCATTTCCGCTGTTTTTTTTATTTTTATTCAATTTTTATGTTATGTAGCATAGATAATGAAAGGTGTAACTAAATATCAACATATTAAGGAAATATTTTTAAACTCATTCGCACATAAACGCATGAAATTTCTAAAATTAATAATTCATCAGCGCAGTATTTGTTGAAGAAATTTTTACCCTTCAGAAAAATGACTGAATTTCATTTTCCTCTCTTTTGAATTTGCACGATGTCAGTCGATAAAATAATATTTAGGCAGTTACATGGCATTCACAGTGATGAATAATTTTTAGGCAATTATGTGGCATTCACAGTTGCAGGAAAATCGTATCAGAAAAATGTTAAAGACATTAAAGAATCAGTGTTGTAGGAGACTTAAGTTTTCCAGCGAATACGATGTCTAAATTCTCCTCTTTACGATCATCCGATTGGAAAACAAGTCCTCACGAACAAGCGTCGCATCAAGGACCTTGAATTCCATCTTACAGCAAACTACCACTAGCAGATATCCTCATTTGGGACCTAATTTTCTACAGTTNTGTGATACACATTTGAGTGCTTTTGGTTTGAAGTTGAAGTTCATTTAGCACCTTTGGTTACAATGAAACTAAAATTTCACAGTGCTGGTAAAATCAAAAGTTTACACGAACAGGTTTTTATGTCATGACCAGAGAAATCTATTCATGCAGATCCCTTACCCTCAGAACAATCTATTTAAACTTTTTTCTTGTAAAATCTACTTATTGAAATTTTTGTAGTCATCTCGTCGAGACTTTAATTTTTCACTCCCACGTTTCCAGTTGTCAGGCTTCATAGATTTGATAACAAATGAATCATTTCATAATGCATCTACCCTC
This sequence comes from Platorchestia sp. MABIK, assembly GCA_014220935.1. Classification (NCBI taxonomy): domain Eukaryota; kingdom Metazoa; phylum Arthropoda; class Malacostraca; order Amphipoda; family Talitridae; genus Platorchestia; species Platorchestia sp. MABIK. Next base: position 222,848 of record JACJUY010000380.1, read on the forward strand.
CGACAATCTGACGCACCGTCGAAGTCAACTTTAACTTTTGCGTCTAAATAAAGAATTTAATTCGAGAGAACTCAATTTGTGCGACGCGACGTCTAGTGTCCAATGTTCTAGTTAATATTTTACGAGGTACTGGTGTCACTCAAACCACCATGATATACCATTTCCGCTGTTTTTTTTTTTATTCAATTTTTATGTTATTTAGCAAAGATAATGAAAGGTGTAACTAAATATCAACATATTAAGGAAATATTTTTAAACGCATTCGCACACAAAAGTATGATTTTTCAAAAATTTATAATTCATCAGCGCAGTATTTGTTGAAAAAATTTTTACCCTTCAGAAAAATGACTGAATTTCATTTTCCTCTCTTTTGAATTTGCACGATGTCAGTCGATAAAATAATATTTAGGCAGTTACATGGCATTCACCGTGATGAACTAATTTTTAGGCAATTATGTGGCATTCACAGTTGCAGGAAAATCGTATCAGAAAAATGTTAAAGAGATTAAAGATTCAGTGTTGTAGGAGACTTAAGTTTTCCAGCGAATGCGATGCCTAAATTCTCCTCTTTACGATCATCCGATTGGAAAACAAGTCCTCACGAACAAGCGTCGCATCAAGGTTCTTGAATTCCATCTTACAGCAAACTACCACTAGCAGATATCCTCATTTGGGACCTAATTTTCTACAGTTCATTTCAGAGCTTTAATTAATGAACCTCATTTCTTCCGGGCTAGCACGATCTCTGGTCGTCGATTAAAGACCATCTAAAAATCGGAAATGGATACAGGCGGTCATTTTCGTTTTGGCTTCATTGGAACGCAGATCGGGACGCACCCGCTCTTCAGTTCAGAGTTGTGACTTCTTCGATGATGATAACGGCGTTCTGATGTAAGCCCTCATACGAGGTCAGATGTCAAAAATATTTACTACGAAGTTTTTACCCTTAACTTTTCATTGAAGGTGCTTGCAAAGAAAAATTTCCCTTCTTATTTACCACAATTATAACGGCGTTGTGATGTAAGCCCTCGTGCGAGGTCAGATGTCAAAAATATTTACTTCGTCGGTAGGAAAACCACAAGTGTCATTGACTTTCAACGTTCTTCTTCGATTTGCACGAAAATGTTTTTATTTTCAAATTGTCAGATAGAACAATGAAGTCTGTTACGCTTCGTAGAGCATTCAGAGTTCAGAACGAGAACGTTTTTGCGCCAAAAGGCAACATTTGTGCGCCAAAAAGCAACGAAGCAGACGAGTCTTGTCACCAGGAGCGCTTGGAAGTCATTCACAGACCGAACATTAGCACGTTATTCAGAGCACGGACATTTAATTGGACCAAATTACAGGACTCTGACCGTACTTGAGCGCTCAGAGACAGTTTTATCCGAAAATTCCCCTGGACAATGAATTCAATAATGGGATTCGCCAGAAAAGAACATCAATTATTTGTGCCATGCAGCAGGTAAGAATAATAGAATGGATAGAAGTCCCTTTGGAGTTCCCAACGAGACTTGATTTTCGAGCGTTTGAGACGATCTGCTCCAAATTGGGAACTGTACTTAACTTAGTGAACCTGAGAAATTCTGACGAGCTTAGACAAAATCTAGCACACCTGAGAATCAGGAAAACGTAAAATAACTTGGCAAAATCTGGCATATATGACACAACTGGATGATGTTAACAATACTTTATAAACTTCACAAAAAATCTACAAAACCTGATAGGACCTGATACGCCTACAAATAAAAAACACCAAATTGTACTCACATGCCACAGCCTAACAAACCTGACACTCCTAGCGAACCTAATGAAACAAAGTTCCAGATTTCGTTTGATAGGATGAAATTTCAAACTTCACCACGACTTAACCTTAGACACCATACAAGTTTCACGCTTCATTCCGAGGAAAACTACGTGGTCGGAGGAACTTAACTTGGTTTATACCTTATTAAACGTGATGCTCGACGCAGGACTCTCATTTACTTATGGGGGTAATTTAGTTAGGTCTTTATTAAGGAACAAAGGCCAGCGACACAGCAGGCAGCACTCCTACCTCCAAGCCTCGTTGTGACATGGTAACTGCTTGACGAATGAGGGCGCTCGAGGGCTACTCGAACGAGCTCATTAGAACGTGTACTGAGACCATAAAACTCGGCTCCTGCACCAAATTTCTAGCGAGAAGACAAAGAAGGAAACAAGAACACGGTGACATCGCAAGCTTGGCTTTTCTGTTCCCTCGTGGCACGGCCCTTGTGCTGCATTATTTCTTATCAAAATAACAATATTCCGACTTAGTGCGTGCCCGCTTCTTGCGTCCTTGGTTGCCTTTTGAAGGAAAGGAGTGTCATCGTTGCTTCGCACGTACATTTAATATTAATACTGTTAGGTAATTTACCTTGGCTGCTCGACCAAACAATTGGAGCAAATTGTGATGCAAATTTAACCAAGCTTTGAATTTTGACTGGTATTTTCTTTCTTCCTTGTCGTTTTTGAGAGCAACAGTAACTCTCATGAAGTGAGGGAAATACTGGAGTATATGAGGTGTTTTCATTTTGTTTTTAAGCAGTTCCTTGCCATTATTGATGAACGCTTTCGAAAAGATTTAGACAGAATTTTTGACAGCGCGTGTGTTGTGTTATCTAGAGAATATGATCCTCAAAATCTATTCTCAAAGCCTGAAATCGTGCGATTAACCGGAGAAAAACGATAGCAGAAAACCGTCTTAATATTGTAAGTTTTCCCCTCATCCGAACCAACGCACGCTGTAAGGATTTGTTGTCACTTCGATATCCGTGTCTGACGGCATCAGCACATCGAGTCTCTACACCTCGCTTCAACTCCACTCTCGCTTCAGAAAGAAAACAAAAAAGAAAGAAAAGAAAAGTTCATTTCCAATAAAGATGATACAAAAAACATAATTAGTTTTTAAACTATCTTAACGTAAGGATCCTTGGATGATACACATTGAGATCGTAATACCCATGTCAATTGTCGAAACAGATGATTGTTTGGAAAATGTATTTCCTTTTTTCCGTAATGTAGGTTTGATAATAAATGTATATACAAGTTGAGCACAGACACGTCCTTCTGGAATGAAAGGAAATGACTAAGTTCTACACAGGGTATATATTTTTTAACCATTACCTTATGCATAGGCATATTATCAGTAGAGGGAACAACTTTTACGAGATCATAATGACTCAGATCGCTTCAAAAAAGGCAGTAATCTCATTCAACTTGGTATAAAGATGTTTTGTTTACAACTGGGTGATTTTACGGTGACCTACGCTCAGTGGTCAAAGAAGTCTCGCGATTTAAAAATTCTAAAATAAGCCATAAAACACAAAAGAGACAATTCGGAATATTTGCGAGAAAAGATGATTTTGCGTGAAAAAATGAATAGTGGATGCAAGTCGAGATGATCAAAAGCAATGAAAATAATAGGAATTTAACGATACAAGCGCAGCAATAGATGATTATGTCTAATTCATTTCACCGCATTTTTACAGAATACTGATGAGGATTATTGGATGTAAATTATTTTTCAATCTGTCTCTTGACTGTTTTTGGGCGAAATTTCTCTGGGTGCTCCCGAGATAATGTTAGCAGTAGTCTTCCATAATGATAAAATTAAATCGACAGGTTTGGCGGTTTCAAATGCGCATACAAAAAATGATCTCGATGACTTTGTATGAGAAAATGATTATGTGAGAATTTTTTTATGAGAAAATTTTTATGAGAGAATGTGCAAATGATTAAAATCATCCTTACGAAAAAAATTTTTTAATTCCATCATTAGTTAACGAACTGAGAGCAATGAGTTCATATAGCCGCGTTGTAACGCGCGTTAAGTGTAACGTGCGTTAGGTGCAACGTGCGTTAATTGTAGCGTGTGTTTAGTGCAACGTGCGTTAAATGTAGCGTGTGTTTAGTGCAACGTGCGTTAAATGTAACGCTCATTAAGTGTAACGTGCGTTAAATGCAACGTGCGTTAAGTGTAACGTGCGTTAAGTGTAACGTGCGTTAAGTGCAACGTGCGTTAAGTGCAACGTGTGTTAAGTGTAACATGCGTTAAGTGTAACGTGCGTTAAGTGCAACGTGCGTTAAGTGCAACGTGCGTTAAGTGAAACGTGCGTTAAGTGCAAC
>JACJUY010000380.1:232595-269327 GCA_014220935.1 Platorchestia sp. MABIK
TTGCCGGGATTAAATGAATTTGAAAACGGAAGAAAGCTTGGCCACAGAGACTCCGAAGATCGTAGTCATCACGCCGGTACGATCGAACTTTCCACTCCTTCGAAAACCAATAAAAAAAGGTAGGATAAACATCAGGTCCTTCGTCTCCAACTGTCGGTGGCGTCCGCGAGTCTCAGTCGGTAGACGGTGAGATTTTTCTATCGTTTGCTACAGAAGATTGTCGAGGCTTGTTTGCTGAAGGCTTAAATCTAGGGTTCGGACGCCATTGCACACGTATGGAAATCTTTAGAAATGCAAAAGCCGCAAGAGACGAGCAGTTTAACAAAGAGGAGGTATTTGCATGACTTTATGTCGCTTCCATGATGATGTAAGTATACTTTCATACTTGAAAGTCCCTCACTTGATTTTTTTTTACGGTACCTTCCACTGACAATTTGAAGAACCGTTTGTTGACTATCTCTCTTAATTAAGCATAAGCTTAATAATAAAATCCTCGCAGATGTTCATTTGTCCAATGTGAACGAATGAGTACCAACATATGTAGTTTTTGAGTCTTTGAATTATTCAATACTATATTTACAAACTGTTGACCCGGAAAAAAGCTCATGAACTTAGACACAATGCCAATTTTACCTCCCTTTTCCGAAAGCATGTTATGTATATAAAGGTTTCAAATGAGGAAAAATAAGGGAAAACCACAACATGTCCACAAAGATAAACTAAAATGAAACGAATTCTGTGGGCATTTAGTGTCATGGCAACTCTGTTTTAGTGAACTGGAAACGGCATATCTTATTTACTCTCTGATATGCTTTCATTCTAACTCTACATCAACTTCTTCTATGTTGAATGAAGAGCTTCTCATTCAGTGACTTAAATCCTGGATAAACTCCAAGGCTGTCCAAGACAACACCAACACTAAGTAGCACGCCCTGTTATTCCAATCACCACACATCACAAGTTTGTCCTATTTAGCGATCCCTCCCAAACTTGGTCCAATCCTGGCCGACTGCAGACCAGTTGCTCTCTCACAAAGCTTTATTGGGAGCTTGTCGGTCTCAGTTGCAGGCAACGCTGCGCAGGAAAACACTGAAAAGTTTTTCTCAGAAGAAATCTTTGAACAACTGAGGTTTCGAGCACGTAAGAAACTACAGCACTGGTGCAGTCAGAGGTTCTTGAACACATGCTACAAACGGTAGGAGTAACTGAGTAGTATTTGAAAACGCGAGATAATTCGTTGTGCAGGATGAAGATTCAGTTTTTCGTCCAATAGTTCATGAAATTATTCAGTCAATCAAATCAAAAAACATTTGACTGTAAGATTATTCCTTCTTGATTTTGCCCTTCCACATTATGAATCACCTACTAGGTAATACAGTTTAATAAGTTTCAAAGTGCGGTATCATCGTTAACTTCTAGCAGCAACTGTATTAAAACCTTATGATTCAGTTTTAACTTTTCTGATGCAGGTCTTCAGTTCTGTGCTCAGAACATCAGGGCACTGCTGTTCAACTGAAAATTTTAACTTTAATTGGGGAATCTCAAGGAGGAAAATTTGAGCATTAAAAAAAATCAATCACAAGTGGAAGGAAATGCTTTCCAGGGTTAAATTTTCAAAACAAAATCAATCAATTCAGTAAAAATCGAACACCAGCGATGAATAAACGATATGCTATCCACACACTAACAACTTCCGTCTCTTTGCCCTCCTCTAGCATGAAGGCGCATGTTCTTTGTCAGTTATTCATTTGAAAATACACGTGCACACCAGCACGAAATGCTGGAATGAAATGAATGTCATGCAGCACACTATTGTCGCAATGACAATAGGCAAAGTCAAAGATTGACAAAGTCAATCTAATGCTAAACCGCCATCCGAAACTGTATCGAATTTGTGACACTGACTCAATGCAGGTGGAAATGAAAATTTCAGTGGAGCATATTGTTCGATAGATTGAACGTCCTAATGAAGAACTGAACTGTTTCACTTCATGAAATTTTACTTGTGAACAAATGTGTTTAAATGTTAAATTTTTAGCAAAACAGATTTTGAAACTCCTAACAACTTACGCTCTGAAATGCAAATGTGATGATTTCTGTAGACCGTGAAACAAGTCCTTTGTGTTTTATTCAAAAGACTTAGCGATTCAACCATTTTACTTGAATACTGAATTGATCTTCTTCAAAATTAAAGAAGCCCTACAGAAAGGCACGAGTGCCAGGAAACGTATCAAGGAGCTGAATAGCGATGCAGACTTTTTTTAAAACTGAAAATTCGTAACGATGGGAAGTCCCTGAATTGAAATAAAATCCAATTCTGTTATTCACGACTGAATCGTAATTGTGAGCTTGAGTTCTGTTGATTGGAATTTAAACATTTTTGTGATAATACAATCAAAAGGAATAAATTACCAATGTCTCATCATAAACCTCGGCTAGTCAATAATAACTTGACTTTCATAGTGAACGTTTCTCAAAGAACAATTTTCCCAATGTTGTTCACTACGTTGTTGTTCGCTAAGTCGTTGTTCCTAACTCGTTTTCAATTTGCTCAGCGTATCGTTTGCGGTAACGCACCCTGCGCATAGATTTTCCGTTCTTTACGGTCCATACTATATGGTCATTAGCTTAATTCATTTTGAATTTAGCCTCAAATTTTTTATTTTTCGGTTAACCTGATAAAAAAACCTGATAAAAATTTTAAAAATCCATCAAAAATTATATGTTATCAAATTAACCTGAGAAAGGCCTTTCTAACAATCGACGAGGGGCACATAGCATCACAGACTCAGAGTTGCGAGATTGGCGTTTCGTGAACGAAATGCTCAAAATCAGTAATTTTTCAAATAAAGTTTAACCATTAACACAACTTAGCACCTTGCAAGATAGTCAAATGCTTTGTGGCCTTTGTAGTCACATTTTTGCCAGAAAACAAGAAATCTGGCCAGAAAGATGCTAATCCGGCAACCCTGCTTAGATTATAAGCAAAGCACAGGCCTGCATTGGGACTAACGCCGCAGTCCTGCTTATGAATGAGGCCTGATGGGACTTCGGCCGACATCTCTGAGCAATCTTATGAAGAGATTCCTCGTCTGCCTCGAGGATGCGGTCATTTGCATGAGCATGTGCGATGTCAGCATGAATGTTTGCAGCCTGATGTCATGACTCAGTGTCCTATTCAGCATTATTCAACGGCCAGAAGACGCATGCAAAGAAATGTATGCGTGCTGCACTCCATAACGAAGCGAACGAAGCGTCCTGATGCTCAGAGCAATGGCGAGACTCAGCCAAATGATGTCGTTACAGATTCAGCTTACACTTAGTGTGTACGCGTAAATTATTTTTGAAATATGTGGTAAAAGAATCAAGTAGTTGAGGTATTATTGTGTTGTTTTCAAGGAATGCTTGATCAGAATTTCTTTTGAGTGGATGAAAGATATGCTGAAGCCTCGTGAAACATTTTGACGAAAAAGAAAGGTTTCGTTTGTGTGATAAATTTATTTTAGCTCATGCTGCTTTCCAAATCAATATAACGGCTAATTATTTTCTTTGCTTTTAAATGTGATCTCATGGATAATAAATATTGAAAATAAATAACTCGTCCACTGAATAGAAATGTTTGGCCAATTTTTCTCACCTGATGCCTAAAATATTTCATAGCATTTTAAACAAGTATTCGATGACAACTTTGCTCTATAACCCAAGGAGAAGCACCTTCAATTTTATTGTTTGCACGAATTTAATTTTGTCTCTCTGTAAGGAGCGAGCGATAAACGTAGCCGTAAAAACAAATGATGGCTGTTAAAATATGAGTTAGCATTTATCGACCAACAAAAACTCAGCTTTTGATAGTTTTAATATAATTCTGTAATTCAGAAAGATTCTGAATAGTGATGAAACATTTGAAAGCTCAGAGCAAATCAAACGATGCTTAAAATTTTAAGGAAAAATTGCTTCTTCTGCAACTGTGTTTCCTCCGAAATAATTCAGAAGACAACCGCATTGACTGAGACTTTAGCGTCTCGTCATCACTGCTTGACACACACCCTCGTCCCTTTATTGAACTCATTACTAGAGTGTCTCCACCAAACTCATTCCGACACACTGGGTTCCGTAACTGAATTTGCTCCGATTCCAGGGGACCTGGAACCAACGTTGTTCTGCTTTCCGGATCCCAGATTCATTCTGGTGGTCCAGTCTCGGACTCCAAACTCGTTTCAGTTTGAGTGAGCCATTATCGGTGTCCATAGGACGGTGGGTTATTGAACGCTTCCTATCAGCTGAGTGTAGCCGGCGTAGCACAACAGTTCACGGCGCAATAATTCCTTTGCACAGCTTATTGCCAATTTGGAGCGTGACTGATCCGTGTTTAGAGGAAAAATTGATGATTGCGAAGTGGTTTTGGTAATCAGGAAATATTGACGTATCGTCAATCAGGAAACACTTTAATGTCAATTCAATAGCGCAATAGCACCGAAACAAATGCTTGTTAGTTTTACTTTCATTTATGGATTAAGTATAAAGGTTCATATCTACATTGTTACCTAAAACTGAATTTTAACTTTTTATTTCATTCTTTGAGGCATGCAAATTGTGGGATCATGCCACAACTGCGAAATGAAAACGAATATCTGAACTATCAGCACAGTTTTCAATGCATTATCAGGCATCATTACACAAGAAACTATCACAGAACGTCGAATTGTGGAACTGTTTCATGTTCTTTACTTTAACTCAAGACACTTTACTGTTCAATGTTGAGAAAGAATCAAGAAAAAAAAAATTATACATTCAACATACAGTGAATATTAGTTTACGCATTTGTGAGGTTATACAGTGGATTTGCATGAAAAAATACTTCTAGTCAATCAGTATGTGCATTTATTATTAATTTTTTATTTTAAATAATCTAGTTAGTTAAAATAAAAATGGACCGTCTAGACTAGATCAACACAACCGTTGTGTGCAAATATAAATACTCGTATTTGTGAGTACGACTATAAATTCCACAAGTACGCATGACTAATTGCATAGCTATCAACATCAAAACGTATTTAGTATACAACATCAACTACATAGATTCCTGAAAAGCACTTTAATGTTCCGATGCATTTCAACCTTGAGTACTTAAAGCACTGCCAAGATAGCAGTTGATAAGCCTCATTGTCTCTCAGCAGGAGCACTGACACAATACAAATTCTTTACTCTGAAGTTGCCGCTTCAATCTGCTTTGTAGTTGTTGCGCGAGGATTTTAGAGCAGCATGGGCTGCCGTTAAGAGCGCTTTTACAGCTTTAATTGCAAATGCAAATCATGAGCTGCTCCAGCTTTAACCAAGAACGGGCAACGTAACCCTGTTTCAAGTCATCAACTTCGAACACGTCTAATTGGGTCTAATTTCATTGGCCAGAAAATAATTATTTTATTTATGACCGTCTGCGTATAAGACATACTTGGTGGAGAAAAGCACTAGTTTCTTGAGATGGATTTAAATTAAGCTATTCTGCGAAACATCTGAAAATAAACGCATTTTTGTAGTGTAAAAATTTTTTTAGCACGTAAAATGTTCTGTAGATACACTCATGGCGCATGATTTATAGCGGGTAAAAAATAAGAGACATTGCCTAATTGGTTTGTTACGCCCTGCTGATTTAATCTAACGAAAAAAACCATTAACAGCTACGTCAATGACTCAGTAAACGTTAATTTAAGTCTTTCCATAGCTTTAATATATGTCATTGGCTCATTCACCGGTTGTGGAAGAACTGACGCACTTTTTGGTGAGAAATTCCGAAATAAGTACCCAGACTAACTTTTTCGCCGCCTGCATGCTTTTTTTTCGCCGCCTAAGCGATTTAATCGCTTAAATCGCTCAGGCGGCGAAAAACATGCGAGCATGTGGCGAAAAAGTTAGACTGGGTAGTGTGCACAATGTTATTTATTTGAGAAGCTCTATAAGGAAATCAATGAAAGCTAATTTTCGTAACATAAACGCACGCTTTAAACACCAAAAAACAGTGCATGCGTAAAAGCACATACAATTTGAGTGTTAAGACTTACAAATAACATCTATAACCATTTGACACAACAAAAATTATGTGGCTTATTTTTAAGGCTAAAAAAATTTTTTGTGGCTTAAAGTATATTTATATTTGCATCTTCATAATTTTTAGTTAACTGCAATTTTGATTATTTCTTAAGTAAAATCAGCGTTTACAGCAATTCCAAAACGCGTAAACATAAACCCTTTCAATCAAAAATTATTTCTCGTCTGATTAAACGAATATAGAGAATGTGTAAATACTCCGAATACATTATTTTGCAATGCAATGTGAAACATACATTTTTTTGTTTATCCTCCCTCACCAATGAGTTCAAATGAAAACAAATTGGATTTAATTTGACGTAATAATTCTATCAACCCTTTACCGTCCGAACTGCCTACCCATATTAGCGTAACAACCACCTCAGTCATTAGATTAGCAGTGGTATCAGGTTGTCGCCGGCGTCAAAATGAGGAAGAGACCGCCACTCGCCAGGGAGCTTTTAAATTGGTTAAATTGTTCAAACTGTTTAAATTACTTAAATTATTTTTAATTATTGAAATTGTTAAACTTGGTACAAATTTTAAAATAGTTAAAATAGTTGAAATAGTTAAAAAAAATTAAATTATTTGAATATTTACGTTATTTAAATTGTTTAAATTGTCCGACTTTCAAGAATTGCGTAAACTTTTAGAATTGTTTACTCTGTTTAAACTGTTTAAATTGTTCAAATAATTCAAATTACTGTAATTGCTTAAATTATTCAAATTATTGAAATTGTGAAAATTTTTTGATTTGTTAAAATTTTTACGTGGTTTAAACTGTTTTAATTGTATAACCTTCAAAAAATTCATTTGGGCACAAATTCAAATAGAAATAAAACATTTTAATGTGTTTTTTGAAAAAACACACAAGTGTCCTCTTGGTCGTTGAAGGGTTAAAATGAAAATTTATCCGCATTAATTTTAGAATCTCACTGCTTCAGGGAATTTGAGTTCTGATGTTTTTCCTGCAGTGTATCCCCTGCGGAAATAAATTGTTTAAATGATCAAAGCACAGAAGTTATTCACAAGCTTGGTCCTAATCATGATGGATTAGGCAAATTAGGCTTATGATGCATTGGTTCATTCTTTAAAAAATCGAGGACTATGAAACTTTTCCAACTTTTCAGCATTAAAGACTGACAGTTGTAAAATTTTAGCAATTGAGTGTTTTTAGTGAAAATGAAAAGTGATTATCTTCGTATTTTAAAGCGTGACGAATATGAAACTTATAAGTTAGAAATCCCATTATACACGAGGCTAGGCTGATGTAGAGCAATGCGCTTCATGTACTCTAACTTTCGATAACTGAGTTCTGAATGCGGTGCTGAACAATTAAAAAATCAAGTCCGTAATTCCACGAATTTTATCACATTTATCTTATATCCATGTACTATTTAGCAATGTAAATCGTGCAGAAGTTTCTTTCGGGTCTTTTCAAGCCTTGCCTTATTTACAGACTGCTAAGTTTGTTCTGTGGAATTTGTGGAACACTATTGTACTTTTAAGAAACGCAGCAGGGCTATTTTCCCGCTTCATCGAATACAAATGTAGTTCTTCTACCGCTTGCTGAAAATAACGACCTAATTTCTATCGCAAATGGGAAGGACTTTGAGCAGTTTACTGTCTCTCACATGTTGTCTAAAGCTAAAGTGGCCGTCGGGCTGCAGCATGGCGCCGAAAATCCACGGGAATTGTTTTTCACGTTTCAGTTGTTCTTGGACGGAAGGTCGCAGATTTGGTGGAGCGTATCAGAGCAGAAAATTCTTTGGTTACCGGGAAAGATGAAATAAAAACACAGGCAACCGCCTCTGGCTTTAAAAACGAGAGTTTGTCACTGCTATTGTGCCAGCACAAGTTATTGGTTGTTGCTGCTGCTGAAGAGGTATTTGACTGCTGTATGTTCGAATGATTATAACAACATTGCAAGGATAATCACTTCACATTTCCACTTACATGTTTCAGTGCAACGAGGTAAGCTTCAAACGACAAATGAAAATGTACGTTTCGACCACAAAAGTGATCTTCAACCTCTTGAAAAACACAAAAAATGAACGTAAGAATCGGATTAAAAAGACAAAACTATCATTAAACTGCTTACACTACAAAAAATGAGAAGCAATATTGAGTTTCAAATAAAACTGGTAGAAACTCAAACAAATTTCAATTCAAAAATTGACTTCATTTTCAGCCAAAAAGTAGAGCAATCTTGATCCAGATCTTTGTGTTAAATTTTGCGCAATAGCGTAACTTGCAGTCTCAAACAGCCAACCGAGGGATTATAAACCTAGCCATGGTGGAGACCTCCATGTGCATGTTGAGAACAATGATTGAGACTCATAGAACTAACTTTGTGAAATGAAAAATGAATCCGTTGACACGTTTCATTGGTTTCTGGTTCATTTTTCAAATCGATCAGGCGTCATTTGATATTGTTCAATTCAAAGTAAAATGTTCCAAATTCAAAAACTCATCTAACAGGCAAAAATTTTACTCTAATGTTACTATACTGTAAACTATAATTTTACTCTCCTATAAACGGCCATTTTACTATAATCGTATATTTCAATAATATTTCAATACGCTATTTAGACACTAAAACGGGATGCTGAATAGTCTTGTTCATGACTTCAAAATATTCAATCATGTTTTTTTCTGTCTCAAAAAGGACACGCGCTTCAAGCCCTCATTTTACTTTGAAGTTTCTAACCTTCAAAATTCTTCAGAGTGTCGTAATAAAAAATTTGGCAAAGCTGAATACAGAACTAACTATGAAAGGGTCCTTTGAGAAAAATGTATGGCGAGTCTTCGTTTTCTTCACTAGTCTACAACCTTTGATAAACACAAAAAAATGTGAACGAAAAAACGTCAGAAAATGTTGAAATTTGTGCATAATTGCTACCTGATAATTCGTTGAATATCTTGTTGTCAAGAGTTATTTCTCCCCATTCATTCTGTCTCTTTCATAGTTATTCATCTAATCGATGAAACTAATTCTTTCACCCTGAAAGATATATTTATTTCAGGTTGTCATTCAGCATGTTTCACCTTGAGATTTAGCTAAAAATCATTCTCATTTAATTTTACTTCATTTTAACCAAGGCTCATGACACACAGAAAAATGACAATTATTGGCTAAGTGTTTCCCAGAATAATTTCTAATTTTCCTACTAATTTTTACAAATATTGAGCGGAAGTGATTTCAATTTAAACGTTCTGTAAATCAAAGCCTGTCACCCCCTTGCCATTTATTGGTTTAGTGTTTCACAAAACAATTTCCAATTTTCTCACTAATTTTGCAAAAAATCGAGCGGAAGCCACTTCAATTTGAACGTTTTGTAAATCAAAGACCATAACCCCCTGCCATCTTGCCAATATCCTCAGTATGAAAGGTGAGTGAGCGTCTGCATTATTGACTCCGGAGTTCCATCTTGCACGTAACAAGCTCAAGATGCTGCACAGGAGCGCCGTGTCTATTGGATTTCAGCCGAGGGCCGCCATATTGGATTGGCATCTCAGATGTTAACAGAGATGCTGCTTGTGAATTTTCGTCGAAAAACTTGGATAAGTTTTAATGCAATCAACTTGCAGGGTTCATTTTTTCGAGACGTTTTATTCTCATCTTGAACGATGGGATCCAGTTTATGCAGCAAACTGTAAAGTTTCTGATTTTTTTTTGTAGTTATAGCAACCTTTGACTTTAGAGTTGAAATGTTACGTGCACTTCCTAAATGTTCGCCTACATCACAAGATTTCAATAATTTTAACGAACTCTTCCCTAATCAAAATCGTATATTAAGGATTTTGAAGATTCTTTCAACCGATTGGAACACCTTCTCTGCATTTAAAAATGATCGAATACGCAATTCTTGCAACTCTTCTTTTCCTAACAAAAGTTTTTGCAGTAAAAATGTTCATGAATCTTATTAAGGGCTCGAAAAATTAGCCGATGGTCGGAGAAGCTTGTCAAAAACAAAGACTGGCCGCATCTCACTTGTCGGTCATGCTAATGAACCTTCTTGTAGAGGCCTCTTCTATTTTTCTTTCATTCTTCCGGCGGTAGATTTTTGTTCCGCTCCCAATCAGTTGTAGGCAGCGTTACGAGGGCTTTCTGTTGCCCTAAACAGATCGCTGCATGCGCTGCCTATTAAAAAACTTGTTAAAAACTACGAGAACACACAAGAGCTCCGTTCGTTCAAGCTGGAGCGACCGTTTGGTCAAGTGAGAGCTTCTGTTCACACGATAAAACCGCAGCCCTCCGAGGCTCAGAAAACCAACAGCTCTATTTTTTGCATACCTGACAGAAACACCGACAGACATGAAATTAGATTCCCATCTATCACCTGGTCCGTAAAAAACAGGACCGATTTTTCTCATGGACTAACATGGATTTTTCTTTGCAGTTAGGGAGTCACCAATAAAGTGTCTGCTCTCTCTTTCACGTAAGTACGTTAGACGTGTTGTGTGTCAACGTGTGTTCTGGCATGAGAAAGTAATAATTGTTAATGAAATGAGTAAAGAAAGACGTATTGTAATTGAAGTATTAACAGTGCTAAAAAATGATAATAATAATAGTCTTTTAAATCTAGTAACTATTATCTAGTAATATTTCATTCGCTATTATTATCAATCATAATCATTACGTTCGAGCGTTTCCTCCAAGAAGAAGAAGGGAGCCGTCGTATAAAGGGAAGGGTGCTTCAGAAGAAACGACAGCGCTCAAAGCTTCCTTGAATTTACGCTGTCATTACCTTAGAGCAAAAGATTTGCTGGCTCTAGAGCCAAATTTTCGAACAATTTACATCGCCGTAGCAGTTCAACTGACTGTATAAGTCCTTTTGAACCGCCATAGCTAAGCTACAGACTGAATTTTTTTCCAAAATTTTCGAGTTTTATCTTTTTCGGATAAAATTTGGAGCACTGAGCATTTGTCAACCCAGCAGAAACTCAAGGATTCTGTCAACTCTGTAGGGCTTTGGGGAATCTGGCAACCCTGCAGAGCTTTAGGGAATTTGTCAACCCAGCAGGAATACAGGGGATGTATCTACCGTACAGGAATTCAGAGAATCTGTCGACTCTGGAGGGCTTTAGAAAATCTGACAACCTTGCAGGAATTCGGGAAATCTGTCAACCCTGCCGGGCTTAAGGGAATCTGTCAACCCTGCTGGGCTTCAGGAGGATCTGTCAACTCCGCAGGGGATCAGGGAATCTGTCAACCCTACAAAGCTTACAAATTCCGAATGTTGTCCAGTGTCCGAGAGAGCGCACCGTTCTCGCAAAGCGATGAGAGTCATCTCTCGCAAATGATTACCTTCGCTGAAAGCCGCTGGGAATTGACCAGGTTCGTTCGAACAAACTGGTACGCTATAATAAAGGAATAAAATTTCACTGATATATTGATTGAAAATTGTGTTTTAAAAATGTGGTTTTGGCTGATGCGTTGCTATTGGTTAAAGTTTTCATTTGTGAGTAATGATAAAGTTCTTTTCATCACTGTTAGGGATCTGATTTATCGGTGTGCTGGCCGATGATTTTTTCGAGTCTGTATTTTGCAATTACAGTTGGGGGAATAATTATAAGAAATTTAAAATCAATCTAAGAAATTCAACTAACAAAAAACTAAATTAGAATCAACAAGTCAGCACCATATTATCTTTAATCACTTCAATCATTGCAAAAAAAAACAATGTATAATGCTGCTAAGCACCTGAATACAATGACTTTATTATGCGGAACGCAATTTTCATCAGTTTATGGGAGACTGATTGAATCGTTATCGCCTCGTACTATCGTGACACATTAATTTCTTGGCAGTATAATTATTAACAATACTTTCGAGCACAAGAGCTCGTATGATGCGTAAGATTTGTTCTTCGAAACTATTCCGCAGCAAAAATTAATCATATTTTATGAACAAAAAAATTAAGCTCACAAATACTACCAGTTGAGCACACCCATATCTTCAGGTTATATTTTTCCTAAGCCGCGTTATCTTCCACGCACCTGAAAATTTTTTGTCCTTCTCATACCACTAACTAAAAAAATCACTCGTAACTAAACTAAACACTCGTAAGTTTTTTGGCAAATTAACGAAAATTGAGCAGAATTGTATGGGAACTTTTGCGACGCTAAAACCTGTCTTTTCATGGCCAATCAAAGAATGGCCAAAGGTCAGAAATTTCTGCTTCGCACGAACTCAGACAAGGAAATGCTTTCTTTTCTTCAAGGTCTGCTGGGAAATTGAGCGAGAGCAGCAGCTAAAGACCTTAGTCTGTAATAACTTCGACGCCCGAGTAAGAAATGACTTGCTTTCTTGACAAAATTACTTTAATGAATTGTCTATTGATTCACATTTCGAGTTCATTAATGCATTTATGGCGCGGTGAAATGTAAGAAAAGCAAATGAAAAAATACTAAAACACGCATAAGAAAGATGTTGTTTCAGCGAACCTTGTTGCATGAAAAATAAGCTAAAATAGGGCAACTTTCATCTATAACTTTAAAGAAAGCGAGTTACCGTTATTGGGGATTAAAAAATTGTAGGGAATTAAGTTATAAATTATTGTGTGGAAGTAAGTTATTTCATTTCGACACTTAAATCATAATCGTTGAGGCTTAAAGTTTCGTCCATATTTTGGAACAAAAATACATCGTATTATCCCTGATTTTTGCTCTGTGCCAAACAATCAGAGCAAAAGCAATAAAATAAAATGGCTCACGATAACCCACCTTTTACACCTAGATCCGCCGAGCTCTTCGCACCGTACAAGAGAAAGCGTTCTCTCAAAGTTTGAGGTTCAGTAAGATGGTCGCATAACTCCAGTTCTTCGTTAACTTCATCCCTGCCTTAATTCCCTCTATTACCTGAGTTGGAAAACAATTTGGCTGGCGTGAAGAGAATCTGAAATTGCTCTTCAGAACTATACGACAATTCGCAAACAAGCTCAAGTGAAAGCGAAATTTGCATGGCTCGGATGCTTGCGCCTTGATGTCCGGATAATTAAAGGCGTTTCTGAAGTCGCAGCCGCCCAGAACGTTACGTAGATTGACTTCAAATACTTCCTTGTCGGATGAGTCAATTGATAAATAATTGCTTCTAAAGTTCAAAAGAATCTATTACTCCAAAACTCATACAAAGCAAAATAATCAACTCAACCTTGTTTTAGTTCACTCCACCCACTCTTTAGTCTGAAGAGATTTGAAAGCGGCGTGCGACAGAAGTGTATAAAAGTTAATTAAAAATTAGTGAATTACTTCGTCCGCGTGAAGAAGTATTCAGGACCTGTAGCTCCAATGTGTACAAATATAGCCCAATCGGTCGAAATTTTTTGATGCTTTCCAATGCTATTTGAGAAGTTCAGTGGCAGTTAAATCTTGATTCGGCGACAAATTTCCCTTTCATAATAAAAAAAAGGAACATGCTAGCACATTTCAATATAAAGATGAAAGGAGCACATATCTTATTTACTTTTTAAACGCTAACGCTGTGCTGTTAAAATCATTCTGTTCGGATATTGCACGTTACAGCCCTAAGAGCGCAACTATTGAACGGATAACTTTTATTCTGAGTCTCTGGGCGATATATCAAGCAATTCGGAGTAGTCGTGACATATCGTGGAGAATATAACTTCATATCTTGGGTAACATAACTTGATACAAAAATAACTTGATTTGTCTTCTAGAATTTAACTTGGCATGTCTTAGAAAAAATAAATTGACGTGTTTTAGAGAATATAACTTGACATGTCTTAGAGAATATAATTTGGCATATCTTAGAGAATATAATTTGACACATCTTAGAGAATATAACTTGACATGTCTTAGAGAATATAACTTGATATGTCTCAGAGACTGTAACTTGATATGTCTTGTAGAGAGTGCAATGATAACCAGAAGATATTGATGTCCATACATTACACGTTTTTTCAGTTAAAATGAGAAATATTCCTGTGTGTGTACCACTCATACATACAACCATATTTCCAATTGTAACATCTAATCGACATAAAATCGCGTTTCATAATTTAACTCACCACTAGCGAAAGTCTTTCTAACGCTGGCCATGATACATGTTACAGCTTTCTTGAAGTAAAATGAAGAATTCTAGTTAAAATGTTACCTTAAACAAAGATGTTTCACACCAAGTTGTTCAACGAAAGTCGCTCATTGAAATTCTGAAATGAACTAACTCTATAAATGTGCGAAAAAATAGCCGTAGTTTTGTCCCAGTTATGAATACACACTTTTCTCGGAACAAATTGCCATCAACCAGCAGAAAAAATGCCTTTAGTTGTAAATTTTTCTGGATTTAAAGTGACGTTAATCTAAAAAAACGTCTTTATTTACCCACCTCTTCGTAGTTAATTAAGTCGACTCCAATTCGCGTCATACAAAACAATGCAACAATCTCATTCACTATGCAAAACTTTCCGTCCCGAAAGTATCATTGTTGTTGCTCGTGTGCCGTAAAACTAGGCTCTAAAGGTGCGCGTTCTCCAAGACATAAATTTTATTTTCCTCTGGAGCTTTTCCATGGCATTTCACGGGCAAAGAAAACATTTCTCCCGGCTCAATTGGGAGAAAAATTCGCATTCAATTCGCGAACGAAGAGAAGCGTGGAGTTTTACATCCCCGTGACGGCATCAAGTCAAACTGGAGACCGATAATTTCTCGCCGAATTGACACGTCTGGTCCGTCGTTTCCAAAGTTCACCCGATAAATAGGAAGCTAATCAAACAAGCTCCGCGAAAATAGACTTCTTCCACTTTCAAGAAACGTCTTTCGCGAAACCGTGACTACAAACGAGCCAATTTTAGGAGGATTTATTTTCGAAAATATTTTGTTGCCACTTGAGAAACGTAATTGCGTTTGAGTTTTTCTTTGGATCAAAATTACAAGCCTCATTGCAATTAATGGCATTAAAGAAAAGGTCGATTTGATGGAAACAAGGTATACTGCTTTTAAAAAAATCAGTCAAAGAGTTATCACAAAAGCTCGAATGTACGTAATAAAATCTTTTACTCTCGCTTAACAAGCCTGAGCGTTGCTCTTCCTATCTATGATAATTGTTTAAGTGAAGGCTGCAAGTCTAGCACGATATTTTAGTCTGTTTTTGCCAATTAAAATTCTCTTTTAGCTGCCACGATCTCGAAGCATTATTGAATAAACATATACAGTTTGTCAAGTAATCCAAAGCATCATTCTCATTCCGTGAAGAGCTATGTTAGAATCACCAAACCGAACATGACAGTAGAATAACAGTTACCGAACATCTTGTATTAATAATATTCACGCGGTAGTTTCACGTCCACCCAGAGTCAATAATCATTCTCTGACATAAATTCTCTTTATAGACTGAAACGCTAAGCAGATCTGGTCTTTTAAAGTATGAAATGTAACAAATGACTTTTCATCTCGCCCACTTTATGCATTCAGACGCACACTGGAGAAGGATTGTGTTTGTTGGTCACGCTCCTCAATTTCTGAGTTAGGTATAAATTCGAGCAGTACACGACATGCAGCAGCTCGCTGCGCTGTAGACGTGGGCTGGTGTCAAGAAACAACGCACGGCGCAGCATCTCTGAGAGCAACATAACAATATAAAATAATAGTTGGTACTTGTTGTATTGTTCTTTACCGTATTCTGTCCAAAAATTCTTGTTTTATGAGTGTACATCACAAAAGCTTCAAGTTCTTAGTAAGAAAGTTAGATAACATTGTAATAGCTATGTATATTTCATGGAACGCCAATACTGCGTTTCCAGTGCAGAGCGGACCCTACGTGGAGTGGGATGATTTCCTCTCCGAGGAATTTTGTTCCCGAATTTGCGGGTAATTTTCACTCCCGGAAAAAGGAGACATGGTTATAGTTTGTCTTCTTTGAGATGCCTTCGAATTTTACAAAGATTATCCTTATCTAAATGCATTTCATTTACGTATCACATTCTCTATGTCACTTATTGAATAGCTATAAAAAATGTGACCAACCAATTTTGACCCGGAAATTAAATTCTATGTACAACTGTGTCAACGTAAGAAATGTATTCGTTGGCCTCTAGTTATTTTCATACCAACTGTTAACGGCATCGTAGAAGCTTGTATTTCCCTCAATCAGAAAGTCGCGGTACAGTATCAAATTTCCCCTCAAAAACACTTCAAATCTGAAAATCTTTTTCTCTGTTTACAAAAAAATTAGTTCTCACATGATAGAAATATCGTTCTGCAGAGAAGAGTTTTAAGAGGAGAGCAAAAAGAGGAATTTGAATGAAAATTATTTTTCAGTGCACGCTCACCAAACCCGATCCCCACATCATGTTTTACAGAGCCATCACGAACGCGATTTTGGTGTAAATGAAAATAGATCAGCATACCTAAGTGGTACTAAACTTCCCCGCAGGTTCAGAATCGTTGGCAAACCAGCGTCTGTTTTTGCCAATTAATTAGCGTCTGTTTTTGCCAACCTTTACATCCACGTCATAAAAGTGATCAAAAAACGACTTGATATTTCGGTCAAGTCAGCAAACCAGCTGCCTTCACATCCACGTCATAAAAGTGGTCAAAAAACGACTTGATATTTAGGTCAAGTCGTTAGCAAACAAGCGACCTTCTTATCCACGTCACTAAAGTGAATAAAGAACTGCTTGATGTTTAGGTCAAAGGTAAACATATGTATGGCCCTCCATTCATCAAAGTGTGAATTTTCTAGATCCATGAAGTGGGAAATGATGAAGTAATGAAACTGATATGTTAAAAAGCTTTAATTTCACTCCGTATTTGTATCAACAGCGAAAGCTCCCTTGAAATTCCATCCAATGCCATTTTTCTTGTGCTTTCCAACTAAATTGTAGCATACAAAGCTTATACTACCAAGTGCACTATGATTACTGCTAAGTTTAGTGCGCCTTATGTCATATTTTTTGTGTGTGATACTATGTGTTAGTGTAATCATTGTCAAGCATACTATATTTCTTGCGTTGCAAAATGTCTTTCATGCCAGGCATTCTGAACCCTTAGCCATGTTTATTGTCGTATATTTACTGTGACTCATGCCGTATGTACTGAGTCCCAGGGCATGTACACTGAGTCTCATGTCAAGTTTACTGAGTCTGCAAGTGCATTCCTTGTTTCCAATACATTATTTGAATCTACATATATGAACGTGTTGCAAATATTCACTACTACCAAGCTGGAAACTGAGAATTTCAATTTACCTCATGAAACATGGGAAATTAAGTGTTTTTTTATTGTCTAAACTGATGCAATATGAGTATAGTGTATCCTCTCCGTGCAGGATACGCTGCTAACTACACACCGCTGAGCATTCAGTACCCCTGGTATGGAAGTAATTCGTTGAACAGTACCAGAATACTTACACGAATGATAGATTTTGAGGATTTTATAATACCTAATAGTTTTAATCAGTTTCTATTTATTTTGCATTAATTTCTTCCCTTTCTTTCTTCAGTCCAAAATTACCGTCTTTTTTTAACGAGCCTCAGTCGTGAAAACGACATAAAATCAATTGGATGGGTAACAGATGTTTTTGACGAATGGAAAGCGGGACCAACTCAAAACTTGCAGCAAAATTTAACCACGAAAACCGCGCGGAGTTTGAAGAAATATGAAGAGGACCGACAAAACGTAGGGAATTAAAAACTGCAACTGACAAAGGCTTGCTACTTCACCCTGCCCTCACCAAATTCCCCTCGGGAGAGACTCACAAGAAACCTGGGTGCCCTCAGAGAGTTGATAAAAACAAACGGAAGTTTTAGCTAAAAAAGTGTCAGCACCTCAAAATGTGTCCATAGAAATATCCAAAAAGAAAAGTTCCTCTCGGCAACTCTTCGTGAAGAAATGACGATACAAACGTCGAATTCTTTCAAACCGCATTCAGTCTGGCACTTTCTCGAAATGTGTTCGACGGCAAGAAATGTTGGGCTCTCCAGCAATTTAATTACGAGAACAGCTGGATTTGATGGCGCTGTGAGAAGGCCGTGGGTTGAAAAGTAATTCGAACCCTAGGATCGACGGTTGTAATAACTGCGGCTCGTGTGAGGAAGCCTTTGCAGTGCAACGTCGTTGTTATGACCGGTGAGAAATTACAAAATCCCATTAAGGATTTCATTTAGTAATAACAACAGTTCACAGCTGACAATTATTTCGAAGAATCTTTGTCGCTCCTTCAGGATTCAGTATCCTTTCAAACAGCCAAAAAATGACTGAACAGTGTCAGTCGTTCTTGCATTTCATGTCAGAAGAATGAACCTTCTTCTCCACACCTGAATCTTCTATTCTAGTGAGTACGGTTGTTTGAATTACAGAGTGAAATTCCAGTTGACCTCCACATGAGTTCAATTTCTGATTTCATGCCAGTAAAATCATTAAATCAGCAAATTAGTGAGTAAAATTCCCAGTCAGTCACGAAACGCACTTTACTTGAAGGTACTAAGGCCGGCCTTGTTGAGCGAAACGAAAATAAATCAAAACAGTAATTTTGTTTTACTTTAGTTAGCACTCTTGATTTTATCTTTTATTTTCACTTCAAATCATGGTAGCATAATAGTATTTTAAACTTCGTTTGCTCGTTGTGTAATTAATTGTATTAAATATTCTTTCGACAATGTCATCTAAAATCGTAAAAGAGTGAGATATATTTTTCAAGCTCATGCTTGTGGATACATTGAAACAATTTTCTATGAAGAAATTGAAATAAAAATAAATTTAATGTCATACCTATATCAAAAACTATGTTTTACCAACTACGGAAAATAAACTTTTTATCAAAAACAATTCATTTTTGTTTATACGGAAAGATTTCAAATCGTCACGGAACTGAATAAAACAGCATCTGGTCGATTTTTTATTACTCAACTAACCAACATTTTTCATGTCACGTTCCTACAGCATCCATTAGGATATCAAATCAAAAAATAATTTATTCCTGTAAAAAACGATTCATGACTACACAAAGATTCCCTCCTGGAGATATTCTGTGCAAACAATTAAAGTAACTCAAAAATCCTATTTGAAATCTTCACGGAATCTTAACACAGATCAAATTCCAAGTGGCTCATAGGTTTCCCCCATCCTACTCATATAATTTCACGACCTTCCCTCCTGTTCTCTGCGAGCGTTCTTCATTCTTCTCGAGTGTAATAAAAGCTAGGCCTGAAAATTAGAGCCCTCTTCTTCTTCCTCCTCCAGCAGACGCAGGTAGTCGAGCCCGTTCAGCAGGGGGCGCCATCGCGTAGGGCTCAGCTCTCCTAAAGGTGTTTTAAAACGTTCCATTCATCACGAGGAAATATACATTTCAGTTAAAACGATATTAATAATTGAAAAATATACTTTAGTTAAAATAAATTGAATTTTCTTAATTCGATGTTAATAAGTGGAACTTCTCACGGTGGAAACAAGGCTCAACTTTCAGTGACATGCGCGATCAAAATTCAAAGCTGTTGCGTAGCTCAAAAAATTCTGAAAGTGGAATACGAACTTGTGTTCGTATGATAAATTAGGAAATATTTTAGTCTGCCCGTATGTTTTGTAAAGTTTCATTGGAAAATAAGTAAAGAGGGCAGTCAATTTAAATGTTTTTGTCTGCATGAAACTATGGGAACACTACGGTTTTGATGAACTAAAATACTTTTTTTATAGGAATCACTATATTTTGTGCTCCGGACAAAGTTTAACTGTTTTTTATATTTGACATCATTGTAGTCGATACTCCGGACAAATTTAATTTACTTAGCGCTTTCAAATGCTGAAAAAAACAGCTGAGCACAAATCCTCTGGCGAAAGACCACTAACGCGGCTAACTTTTCATGCTTTGATTTCACTTGGTGACCCGTGAATTACGTCGAGAACAAAAGATAGAATTTACGTGGGAGAAATTTGAAACACCACCTGCGAACATGCTGTTTCAATGAAGTATTGCACACGTATTTAAAAATTTTCAAATTTTATTCACCGCCAGCAACTGCACAATTACAAGTAGGCCAGAAGGATGAACTTAATATCTACTGATACAGTCATCAACGTCAACAGTCAGCACTTAGAAAAGTGAACAAATGAAGCGTCTACGGGACGTGTTTTAAGACAAAATTTACAACAAAACTACAATCCCTTGAAAGAGCTTTAAGCAAAATTTACGCATTAACACGTTGCTTGCGATACGACCCATCGATGGGTCGTTTGGAAAATTGCAACAATCTTATTTAAATTAATAGTATTTAATGGACCCAGTTGATGTTTGGTATTATTAAATTGCTAACAACTTTTGACCTTAAATTTTAGTTGAATATTGAACTTCAGTTTAACCCATCACAGTCAACGTGTTAAATTTACTGAAATTTACGAGCGATTCACCTGTCTCGGAGAGACGCCCATGCAGCAAGTCTTGGACCCACCCCAGCACCGCGGCGTCGCTGCTGTACGTTCCGCCACAGAAAACTTTCGAGGCTACCACATCGAGGCCGACTAAACTCGTTGTCCTAGGACATCGCCACGCTGACAGAGCGGTTTCTGCGAGGCTTGAATTTCTGGAATTAGCGCAGGGTTTATTTTCATTTACAGCGAGATAATGTCCTTCATAATGTTCAACCAACGTTAATGTACTGCTCTGCAATGTAACTGTAGAAATAATCAATCTCTCTACGGCTGTCTAATTCTACTGCACAAATGTAGTGCAATACTTTCATAAAACGAATAGTAGAAGTACACATCAACATGTAACAAAACTATTCAAATTTCAATTTTTTTCTGCAGGATAATGCCCTTATTTAGTCATGAAATATAAGTTCAACCGCGAAAATGCGCAGCTCTTATCTAAATCACATTTTTATTCATTTAACTGACTTACTTGGGAATCCAAGAAAACATCATTTCATCTGACGTCATTTTGTTAGCGACGTGACCAACACTCACAAACAGCTCCGAACCAACGAGTGCTTCAGATTTTCCAGTCGCACCACCGAACTTCAGCTGATCAGAAAATTCATGGCGATCATGTGGAGGCTCCACTTCCTCTAGTGCAGGTGATGAAATGGTCTCTGGTTCATGTGATCTTTTTTCTTCCCTGCATTTGTCGACGACGCATTGTCCAAGTTTGGGCGTACTTATGTCGATATTTTGCTTGAACGTGCTCGAGGTTCTGGCGTTATCCGGCTCCTTGTTCGAAACAAAATTATGATTTTTGTTTTTAACAGCGTTAACGTCTTCACCATGAGCTAAAAGTAGGACCACGAATGCGGATTTTTTTCGACGTTCCCTCGATGAGCTCAAAAACCCCATAAGTCGGTGAGGTTGTAGTTTCTCCTGATTGTAGAGAAATTTACACGTTCGGAAGGTAAAGTATAGAAGGCTGCAATTTAGCGACACTTCAGTACGCCTAAAAAATAACTCAATGATAAAATAACTTTCTCAGAGAAAGCAAAAAGAACAGAAGGAGAATTTATCCAATAAATCTTACTCAATTCTTACCAGAGAGTTCAGCGTAGCTTTCTCGAGGAGCTTGATTATTGCATCAGAATTTGAAGGCAGGTCTCTCAAGATAATGCGATTTTTCAGTTGATCTCTTTTGACGATGATGAGACAGTTAGATGACGAGTGTGAAGAAGAATGAAGGCACCTAAAATTTAATGTTTGTTGAATGATTTCATCAAAAACAAAAAATAGGGACTGATTTTTTGATCATTTAATCACAAAAACATAACTTCTTTAAATCGTTTTAACAATAATTAAAGTAAATAAAATTTCTACCATTCATTAAATACCTTTTTAATGCGAGGAATTTTGAAGCTTTCTCTGACCGACTATTTCAACAAGAAAATACTAATTACCGAATATTCGTTCATACCAATGCAAGGAAGATGAAGCTCTTACAAACATAGAAAAATCAACCTTTTATAAATCAAAACAAAAATTCAGTACGATGAGCACCACCAATAACCTGTACAAATATTCGACTGAAATATGTACCATTTTCGAGCGTTCTCTTCTGTAGCGTACGTAACTGCATACAAGATATCTTGACGGAAGTGCTCAGCTGCTCGAGTATAATCCAGCGCTCCTGGAAAATGTTGAAAAAATGAATTTAATATGAGGGAAATTATTCAATACAAAAATCTCAATGCGTCGAAGTAAATTAAATTTTTCTTCGCTAGAAATAAAAGTAAAATTCTACGATTTCCAGATCCGAAGGTCCACCGAATTATAAACTATTTTACTCTTAAAGTTAATCCAGTAGCCATTGTCAGTCAACAATTTTACAAGGCCTCATGAGCGATTGATTTGCTGATTTCTAAAACTTTCAACAAAAACCTTAGAAACTTTTTAATCATTTAAATGCCATATAACACACCTTTTTCTGAAAGAAATACTCCCAATACGGTCGTGCCCACCACTTCTTTTAGGGAAGGAAACAGAGTCAAATTCAAAAACGCAGAAGCATGTTCTTCTGAAATGTTGACTACAGGCCACGCGGTCTCCAATCTGTTAAACGATAAACGGGATTAGTATAAAAATATTTATCTTGTTATTAAATGATAATTTTAAAACAAGCATAAATTTATGGTTTACTCGGAGTTGTTATTTTAAAACACAAACAACATCATTGGATGATTCCCTACCAGCCTACCTTAAAAGCCTCGACCCCCGTCACTTATTGCTATTGTTTTAATTCATATTTTTGCAACTTATTCAAAATCCATCTACAACATTTGAAAACGTTAAAATTCTTGACTCGGAAAATTACAACTCAAAGTAAAAGTAATTTTATTTCTTGTCACATCAATTCTATTCCCTTACATAAGAATACTTCTGAGTATAGCTGCAGCGTAGAGTGGTCCGTTGTACAACAAGGCATTATCGCCCGAGTGGAATTTGAGCGCCGGAACGTGAGGTAGAGCAGAGCACGCAGCGGGGTGGTCGTAGCAGTCCATGCGGTGCACCGTGGCGTTGCTGCGCAGACTCGTCAGAGACAGCGGCAGCTCAGACAGGTGCTGTAGCAGCACGTTGGTGCTTGCGTCCCCTGTCCAGGCATAAGGCGAGTTGAATTACAATGACGCTCAGAAATTTAAGCAAGAAGTCAGTGGAATTATATTGTTATTTATAGCCTGTTGGTGCTTGCGTCCTCTGTCCAGCCATAAGGCGAGGTGTGTTATAATGACGTTCAGAAATTTAAGCAAGAAGTCAGTGGAATTATATTGTTTTTTATAGCCTGTTGGTGCTTGCGTCCCCTGTCCAGCCATAAGGCGAGGTGTGTTATAATGACGCTCAGAAATTTAAGCAAGAAGTCACTGGAATTATATTGTTTTTTATAGCCTGTTGGTGCTTGCGTCCCCTGTCCAGGCATGAGGCGAGGTAAATTACAATGACGCCCAGAAATTTAAGCAAGAAGTCAGTGGAATGATATTATTTATTATAGTCTGTTGGTGCAGTAGCACATTGGTGCTTGCGTCCCCTGTCCACGCATGAGGCGAGGTATGTTACAATGACGCTTAGAAATTTAAGCTAGCAGAAGTCCGTGGAATTATATTGTTTTTTACAGTCTGTTGGTGCAGTAGCATATTGGTGCTTACATCTTCTGTCCAAGCATAAGGCCAGGTCATGTACGTTGTAATGAAGCCCAAAAATTCAAGCTACATGGAATAATAATGGTTTTTATTTCTTTTTTAAATGGACAATTGGATGGAGTGCGTTCGGATGCAAGGTATGATCCAGGTGTGGGTGATGAATATTATGGAACCCCTCTTGTGCGAGTCAACTGTGTTTAGTATGCGTTATTTATTTTTCCGTCTGTTATTTAAAATGTCAGTAGTCACCTAATGCGATGTCGATAATAAGCGAATTGGTTGAACATCACTACTAATTGACATTTTTATAAGATAATGCTATTCGAAAAGAAAAATTAGCTATTAAAAAAATGGTTCGAGACACTCATCCTACGTTTTCGGAGAAATATTTTTCTTCTCCTGTTGTCTGTAATGCACAGCCTTCTCAACAATGTTTGAAACTAATATAAAATGAGTATGCTATTTATTGTGCGAGAGATTATAACGCGAACACATTTGCTTACTTTCCAGATTTATGTAGATTAGCTATGAGTAAAAACGATATTAGTGTAAAATACTGGTCCGTTCAGCCAGCGATTCTATCCTCTTGAGACCAAATAAAAAAATCGTGATAGAATAATCGTGTAATTTGTCCAGTGGAAATTATGAAATCAAGGATTCGATTTGTACAACAATATCATATTACTCATCTCAGGAAACACGTTTTAAATACAGCGCAAGGTACAAAATATTTGTTACAACACATTTAATTTATTAGTGAAATACTAAAATCAGAATTAAAGGTTATGCATGGCAGAATAACCAATTTGTCAAAATTGGCACAACTCGTTTAATAAATTACGTAATAGTCCGTTCGATAGTATCTATCCCATCAAGTTTCGAAGTAATTATGCGTACAGTATATAAGAAGCATCTTTACTCAGAGATTTTTAATTTTCCTTTCACGAATCAACAAAACGTCCTTGTAATGCATAGTTAAGATGTTGAGTTAGAATGAGGAGGTGGTGTGAGTGGTATGTTATAGTGTAAGATGATGGTGTAGGGAGTGTATTGCAGTATGATGCAGTGGTGTGCAGTATGAGACGGTGGTGTGCGTGGAGTGTTGCAGTATGATGCAGTGGTGTGCAGTATGAGACGATGGTGTGCGTAGAGTGTTGCAGTATGACTTAAACGTGTGCATGGTGTAGTAATCTCACATGAATAGCCGTAAGCTACCGCCATCACTGAGCTGCTGTGCCGCGTCTTCCTCTCGAGATCGTCCTCGCCACGAAGCCGGGGCGTGGCTGCCAAACTGCTCTCCCTCACCATCGACAGAATCACTTCGTCGTCTTGCTGAAGTTCCTCTGCAACATCAACAGTCTCCAGAGTTGTTATTATATAAAAAGTTGTTATCAAATTATATATTAAGTACAGTATTCTAGGATGGATTATTTTAGAATAAGATGGAATTGTTATATTCCGAAACGTTTGCTATGAAAAATAATAAAATGATCATTTTTACACTGGGTCTCCTTTCATCAAACTGGTGAGATTTCTTAAAATCTACCTATTGGAAGAATAAATTATTTATTTAATAATATAAGGCACCAGCAATCACAGCTCACACTTTTAAAGAGAGGAAATAATAAATTTGAATATAAGGTAGTTTAAAATTCGTTATCCACTTCAATGGTTGAGAAAAAAATTAATAGGGGCTGAAAAAAAAGGACAAAATGGGCCGAAAAAAACAAAAACCTATTCTATTTCAACGAAATTAAGGGTTATCTGACTTTCTTCTCGGGACTTCACATCTTCCTCCTGGGAGCTTTAATTCTCATAGATACTATAGTTCTATCCCCGTGAGAAAGAGAAATGAATTAATATTCACTGAAATAGAGAACAACTTTGGAAAATTCAGTGGTGATTGGAAGTAATGATGACAATTAATTATTCGCTGCAGTAGGATTGTGGCATGGATGATTTTAAATTTCATCTCGCCTAGAAACATGTATTTTCGAAGCAAGAAAATAAAAACTTTTTTAGATACGCGGATAGAAGTCTCTTTTTCCTACACCTGTTGAACCGCAACTCAAAAAGATAATATGAACTTGAGGCTCACATTTATGTACGTATAACTCATCAAAAACTTATAATCATGCAAGTAAAAAATTCTAAGAAGTGAAAAATATTGAATGCTGATAGATTTAAGAATATCCGCATCATTGGCCGTACATTAAACAGAGCGTTACATTTAACTTCCAGAGTTCAATGCTCAAATACCAAACTCTCTAAAACGTCACTATAATAAATGCATTCCAAACATTTATTTCACATGCTTCAAAACGTATTTCAAAATCGACACCCCTCAACATAGGAAGAAATGAGACTCTACTCAATCGACCAATATGAGGGAGAGGTTCGCCAAAATTAATTTATCCGAAATTCTATTTATTCAATATATTTCAAGGTATATTTCATAATAAATCTCACCCAATGAGAGCAGAAATGAGACTCTATGCAATAGACCAAAATGAGGGAGAGGTTCGCCAAAATTAATGTATTCTTAATACTTATATATATCATATAGTTCAAGACATTTCAAAATCGACACCACCCAACAACGGAAGAAATGAGACTCTCCGCAACAGACCCAAGAGAGGCAGAGGCTCACAAAAATAAATGTACACCAAATAGTTATTTATTTCATGTATTTCAAGATAAATGTCAAAATCGCCACCACTCAATTAGGGGAAAAATGAGGCTCAAAGCAACCGACCCATATGAGGCAGAGGCGAATACCCTTCTGTCGAATCCGGGGGGTGCTGCGGCTGCAGCATGTAGAGCTGCTCCTCGACCCACTCCAACGGGTCCTCGAAGTTCACCACATGGGCTGACGGGAACATCTGAACAGATGACACCCGGTCCATATCTCCTTGGATATCAGTCTATAAAATGAGGATGGAGGCAATAAAACGGCTCAGTGCAGGAATTTAGTCCGTGGCGTTAAACCGTTCTTTGCTGGATTGCATGCAAATGTGAAGAAGGATGGGTCTCCGAGTTTCTATGAGTGTGAAGAGGAAACTGAAGCTCAAATTTACGTAACTAATGTTAAATTTCGGTCATATTCACTGTGAGTCAATGCTTTCGAACTCCTCGTCTAGTTCGATGAAAAAAACAGAGAAGTAAACGATATGATACTAAAATTTAAACAAGTTAATTATCACAAAATGTCCACTTTGTCGAGATAAATTTGCGAGTCTTGTTATACATGACAGTAGCTATACTAATGAATGTCAAATTCAGAGTACAAAATTACTTCCATGGCTTTTTGAATGTAATTAACCTGGGGTTCCATTTCTAAATGAAATACTGTCTAATTTTGGGCAACTTTTTTACACATGCAGATCATAATATTCATTTTATTATGATATTTTTTCTGCTGATTGTACAAATCAATAAATTGATCACCTAGTAAATTTAATTTATTACGATAAACATTGAAATATCATAATAATAACGCGTAAATTTCACATAGATTACTGAATTGAAAGAGAAATAATATTCGCGAACGCTAAAATAAGATAAGAAATGATCTTCACGAATAGAAGCGATTCCGGATTTGTTCGTGTGACTATTTTCCGAAACATAACATACGCCTGAGTTCTTTAAACCTTAAAAATTATACGAATTTTTTCTGGAACTCTGCATTCAAAAAGGAATTAATCTGAGAGCATCTCTTTCGTGTAACATGAAAATATTTAGGAAGTAGATTAGAATGTTACTCAAAAAAACAGGGAAAAACATAGCTTCATTTAAAAAATTAGCATTTAAGTAAACCCTCACATGAAATGGAGGGAAGAACATCATGGTGGGCATGGTGAGAGACTCGACTTCAAATCTCTGGAGTACCGGCGCCGGAACTCGCTCCCTGAACAAAATAAATAAATGATATGCTTAAATATTTGATTGTTCACGTCACACAATACTTAAAGTTGCTGTGTTCAGAAATGATATGATCGTGGTTTGTTAATCCTTGATAATCTCAGGTGTAAAACTCAAACTTAAGATTCCATTTTCTTTTAATTTTATAGCATAGTTTGAGCAAGAAAAATGCTTTTAAGACTTAACCTCTGGAATATGAAACTGATTGACACGACAAAAATTGAATGTTCTGTTCACATGCTAATAAAAATTTCCTAGCCTATATCAAACTTACAGTAAGCAAATATTTATTTCAAGTCAAAAGTAGAAAATTACCCATGCAAAATACGTTAAAATTTGAATTATGGGAACTATTTCTATGACATAAACTATGAATTATTTTTATTTTCATTTAGAAACTTTTTAATCGAACATAAGGTGAAGTATAACTAATTTTTGGATAATGTTGAGCTACTTCTAATTTTCACTGTTTGGTTGGAGTGACACTTTAACTTCATTAATACTTATAGCAAGGAAGTGCCACATCGGAACCGTCGTACTGACTTTCAAACCGACACTAAAAAAAATATGTTTTCATTTTTTCGCACATTAAAACCCGTCAAATTAACACCTGTTTTTACACCTTACAGCGTTCTACAGCGATTTCGACCGCA
Organism: Platorchestia sp. MABIK; assembly: GCA_014220935.1. NCBI lineage: Eukaryota > Metazoa > Arthropoda > Malacostraca > Amphipoda > Talitridae > Platorchestia > Platorchestia sp. MABIK. The sequence continues at coordinate 260,824 of JACJUY010000380.1, forward strand.
AGTTCAAAATAATCGGTGAGAAAATTCGCTCTCCAAATTTAAATAATTATATTCGTAAATAAATTGAACTTAAAATTTTTACATGAACATGACGATGAGACCAGCTGCGCCGCGTAGCAGGTGTGCCAACTGGGGAGCTAGCTGGTCAACCCGTTGCTCTGTCGCTCCATCTGTGATGAGCAAGACAAGGCTTATGCCGCTGCGCAAAAACATTTCCATCAGCTTCGACGCGTTGACTGATGTTGAATCATCAGAAAATGTACCGTTTGTGGATTGATAACCTTCGTTGTTTTTGAAATTGAGACTTTCAGCAGAAAGCTTGTGCTGGGTATTTGATAGACTTGAAAAAACGTGATCATTCGTTGCGTGGCTGGTGTCTGCTGGTGATGATTTTCTCTTTCTGGGTTCTTCATTCCACCAATTTTCACTGTGCAGATTTGAAATATCATTTTGGATGATTTCGTCACCTTCATTGAGCTTCGTGTCGTAAAAATAATGGTCACTTTCCTTCCCCAGCATTGCCTGCAATAATTAAAAGACATCGAAATGAGCATCAAGTCGTCTGAAGTCCGAAGAAAGATGAATACAAATTACCATTGTCATACGCAATGAAAAAGAAATGAGTTCTTCACGAAGTAAAAATCAGTCATTGCTGTTCTCGTTCAATTTTTAAAAACGTTCACTCCTCAAATTGAAAAAAAAGCTCCTGCAGATTCGTTCCTCAAACGATTATAGTCTAAACTGAAATGGTTTGCAAGCCAATCTCAAAATGGTGCTTTGACTAAGTTAGTTTGGCATTAATAGAAGTAAACATAGTTTAAGCATCGATTAGAGCACGCATATTCCATTCACTGAAAACTCCAAGCCTATTTTAAAATCGATCGCAGCTGGTTTAAAAATCGATGGGAGCAACATAGTTTAAGCACTGATAAAAGCAAGCATAGTTTTAACGGGACAGAATTATAATTGATTCAACTGCGCATTTCCTCTATGCAAAAAAAACACGATTAGCGAGCTTTGCTTAGTTAAAATAATTGAAATACACTATTAATGCTTTAATTTTCTCCTCTTGGTGAGCCTAGGAAACAAAATGTAACGTACAAAATTTTCCTTTTTTAATTTCACTCTTCGCTGCGGATGTAGTTCCACTCACACTTGAATTACCTGCACCTCGTATAAAAAATTTCACCCTCTGACTGCGACGTGACTCACCAGTGGTCACTAAGGGGATTTTCCTACTGCTGCTGAACGATTAGCAGTCACAAACTTAATCTTCCAAATGCAAACTTAATTTTCCAAATACAAACTTAATTTTCGCAAATACTTTATAAAAACTAAATGAGGGCACGACCTATAAATTAACTCTAAATTGAGTTGAATATTGAGTTTCAGTTTAACCAGTCTCAGTTAACGTGGTTACTTCCACTACGCATGTCTACATCAGAGAAACGTTAGCTGTACCCATAGCGGCAGCTGCAGGTTGCTGACAAACTGAAGGAGGTGCTGTTTGGAGACGGTGCCGCGGTACACACTTGCGTTGCACGGAGGCAGAGCGCCACACTGCAGCAGCCACGCCTTCTCCCACTCTGGACAGAAGAAATATGGCTCGAAAAACACAGACCTGAGTCTCGTTCCAATTTGCATGTTGATCTCAAATGAGATCTTGGTCGATTTGAATCCCTGTCTGAATGGGGCAATAATAAGTTTGACAATTTATTAACCGTCCGTTTATTTTTAAATTGTACAAAAGCAATTAGAAAATCTCAAATATGAGTGAAAATATCTCAATTAAGATTTTAAAACATTTTGAATTTCAAACTTGAGATATGAAAAATTAGACATATGAAAAGTGGAAGCTTGAAATTTCACACAATAATCGAAATTTTCACGAACAACATCCCATTTTAAATCATTGCGTAATCTTTAACATAACCTGAGTATAAACTCACCAGTCACAACGGGCAGAGAAACCACAGCCTGCGCAGACGTGGCAACTGCAAACACGAGAGACTTTTGACTGGGTGTGCTCTTGTGCGTTCGCTGCACCGAGAGCGCTGCCTCCAGTACTGCGCGGTGGTCTGTGGGGGGTTCCAGGCCATGAAATTTGGTACACTGTTTAAATGGTTAATGTAGTTATTGTTCGTGGGGTTTGAATGGTTAGCGTGCGTGTATTTGTTTGCCTTGATTGAACGGTTAGTGCATTTGCAGATTTTTGTGCTGTTTGAGTGGTTAGTGTTTGATTTTTTTGCCTTATTTGATGAGTTAATGTTTTTTGTAATTAATGCCGTTGTTTCAACGGTTAGCATATTTTTAATTGTTCGCGTTGTTTGAACAGTAAGCATATTTGTAATTTCTCCTGTAGTTTGAACGGTTAGAGCGTTCGTAATTATTTGTGCTTTTCGAGGGGTTAGCATGTTTGTCGCTGTTCGCGTTTTTGAAGGGTTAGAATATTTTTTCTTAATTCCATTGTTTGAACAGTTAGCGTGATTGTAATTACTGATCTTATATGAACGATTACAGTGTTTGAATGGATATCGCGTAGTAAATTCTTGCATTAGTTGAATGATTAGAGTATTTGTAGCTGTTCCCGTTGTTTCACTAGTTATAGGTTGTTAATTAAATACGTTGTTTAAACGGTTTGCGTGTTGTAATTTTTTGTGTTGTGTGGACAGTGCTTGCAATTGTTCGCGTTACTAAACTGGATTGCGCTTACGTATTTTTTACATTGTTTGAACGGTTAGCGATGGAAGAATGGATTCTGTTGGTGACTCAAATTGAACCGTTTGCGAGTTCAAGTTCCGGATGGCTAGTGTCGATGATAGTTAAATATTCGCCTTAATTTCCGTAGAGTTTTTCCATATGATGAACTAAATCTGATGAACTTGCCAGTGGTCAATGATAGTTAAATCTTCGATTTATTTTCCGTAGAGTTTTCCCCGATAAACTGAACCTGATTAATTTACGTGTCAATTATAGTTAAATCTTCGACTTATTTTCCGTAGAGTTTTCCCTTGTGCTGAACTTTCCAAATGAACTTGCCAGTGGTCAAGGATAGTTAAATCTTCGACTTAGTTTCCGTAGAGTTTTCTCCTAAAATGAACTGTACCTGATATTTTTACTAAAGATGGACAGTATTTGCCAACAATAAAATTACAGACAACTAACCCAATTAAAATAGGTACAGAGAGAACAAACATTGATAAAGCTTCTTAAATTCGGATATTATTTACAGCAAATACATACGGGAAACTCACAGATGGTAAGAATTTATGCTCATTTCTTCAGTATTCGAGAACTGGAGGAAGGTTCAAATTCAACTGAGAGTTATAGTGTGGACGTGTTTTCGAGAGTTTAAGCTGTAACGACAAGTGCTCGGCAAATATATATGTTTAAATATATGTACATACTTAGAGTACATGAGAGTAATAAATTCTGACAGCGAAGTAATTTTTCACATTGCCCCCAGAATATGAACAGTTTCTGACTTCGTAGGAGAAAAATTAATTAATTAATAAGGGATGCTTCCAAATGATATTATGAATCAAAGGACGTATTTCAAAGCAGGTGTTTAATCTCCCACCTTCGTAACGCAGTAAGGCAGGAAAACGTCGTGGAAGAAGTTGGTATGAAAGAAATGACTAAGAACTTTTTATTCTTACGTGCAGATCCGAGGGATTTGATTTGGATGACAAAAATGTTGCACTCCCCCAGGCACCGCAGCTGCTCTGCCCTCAGCTCTGACGCCGACTGAATGATGGGCACCACATCCAGCGCTGCAAAACTGCTCAGTGAATGAAGTAAATGACGAACATAACTAAATAATGAACAATCATTCATTACTGACAAATAAATAAATGATAATAAAATTATAATTCTTAAAATATAAACTTAAAATAATTCATAACTGAATGATGACCAATTTTGTTCATTTCAATAATGACACAAACAAAACATAATAATGATAATGAACAAAACGTAACTGAAAATTACCAACAAAACCTAGAAGAAATTCCGCTTTGGTGTTTATATATGAAAAACTACATTATTTCCAAAATATAAGTGATAGAAAAGCGAGTTAGGTTAGTTAATTTTTATGTTCATTCATTCCTTCAAATTCATTGTTAAAGAAACTAAAAACACAATTTTTCCTTATTCTTTAGTAACAGCGCAAAGAATGCCGGTCTATTGCCCCTCAAAAATGCATGTTCATTAAGCAATGTCACGAAATTTCTCACTGCAGTACGGAGGCTACGAGAGAGTCCTCAGAAGCGACGGTGTGCAGAGGGAAGGCTATAGCCTGCACGCCTCCTCGGTAGCCGAAGCAGAACCTGGCTCTTCGACCGACGGCGCACTGTCTGGAGTGGTGGATGGAGCCACACTCCACCTGTTAGTGCAGGGCGGTAACTTCAAATCTTACAATGCTCATGTTGCACTAGAGTCTGAAGGTGTGATCGGGTAAGATCGGGCATCAAACATAAAGAACTGTCTAACCATATTGGCCTACATTGTTTTCTTTCCAGATAAATTGGCCGTTATCTGCTAAAAAATAAGGAAAAAAGTGGTTCAATGAAGTCATTCAATTCGAGATTGATGAAGTTGTAAATAAATTTAACTGATGTTAAGAAAAACATAGAAATTTTAGCATAAAACCACTACCTGTCCAATGCGTCTCTTCTATTCAATTGAAAATCCTGCTAAATGGAAAACACTTCAAATTTAGAATGGATTTTCTTAACATGTCAAAACATAAGAAATCAGTCGCTGCGACACTAAAAAAGTGCTCATAAAAACTGTTAAATCATAAATAATCGAACATCATGTATCTTTTATTTCATTTTGTTAAGAGAAAAAATAAACTACACCCTTTGGTATGGATGTATGAATGTAATAGGTTAAAAACTCCGTAGGAATTCAAATATCAAGGTTAATGCAAATAATAGTAGAACTCACAAGTTTACCGAAAAAAAACAATCATGACAAACTGAAACAAAATCGTAAATTCTTTCAATAATGAGGCAAATCAAACATCAGTGAAAACAACAAATGCCTATTTCCACAATTCTCATGTGCAGCAGCAACAATGTATGTAACGGTGCTGAACTGCGGTCTCTTGTCATCTGAGTGATAAGGATGAATGAATCTTTGAATGAGCTTTCACAGCGCAACGTAAACTTTCGCCTGCCAATAAAGCTCTTTTTATAGAAGATCTATCAGATCCGCACAAAAGCGGTTGTTTGTTGACAAAAACTTATCTCGAACAGGCAAAATGAGCTGCAGGTTGATGAGCACGTTAGGTTTTTTATATTTACTTCCATGAGCAAGTTTGTCTTAAGGAGTAAGTAATGCTGTATACAATAATCTCAGAGCAAATCACCATTCTGGAATAGATGAGACAATGCAAATTACACATTGACAACCGCTTGCACCACTGTGTACAACACTATAAGCATCTACGAGTTATCTACATGCATTTACTGTTGGTTAGCCTACCCACATTATTAATCTCGCTGTATACAAAGCCAACCAAAGTCGAAATTAGGCATTGAAAAATAATGGGCTTTCGACAATTTTATTATTGCTTTAGTCAGATAGACATACCATGTCATTTTGAAATACGATTAAAAAAATGCAAACGCGTTAAAACAAAACAAATCAGCTTGGAATATCAAAATAAAAGCTTTAAAATCACCTTGGCCACGCTAATTTCGTAGGGAGAAAGAAAAGCACTGGCTGCGTCATATATCTTCAAAAAACCGGTTTGAATTTCATCGTTGGAAGCCTCTGTAAAAAGTAAAATTTTATGAGTTCAATCACAGGTTCAAAATATTTAGAAAATTAGAGGGTAGGGCGCATTATTTCACCGCCTTGATAAAGTAATATGGCAAATGGAACACACTTACTCATAAGTCTGGAACATAATTATGAAAATATATATGCGTTTCATAGTCATATTTGTAACATAGACGTAGAGTAACGTGATGAAAGTTTTTCATTCAAGAGAGTGAGTAAAAAAAATATATTCAGTCACACACAATTCTATAAATGAACATCAACGACTCAACGGGTATAATGCACAAGTAACAATTATTTGTGCCTACTGATTAACGCAAAATTTTAAACATAAACACTTCGTGTCCTGTTTTTTTTATAACTTTACCAATCGATAAAGTACGTCTTTCAAACCATCTATTCATAAAATCCTTTTTTTCTCTTAAAACTCAATGCATTTTTTGCTTAGACCAAATTATAATTTGCTTTCTTACCTTTGTCGTAATAATACACTAATTTTACGACATGAGAAGTTGCGGAGTTCCTTACAAAGTTTTCGAACTCCTTTTGAGAGCGAATGTCGGTCACAGTTGCTGATGCTCCCTCATCATTTATAAACTTGAATTGGTTCTCATTTATTTGAATGGGGCTTTTTGCATCAACCTCGATATCCTCAGCGTCAGAATTCGCAGCTTGTTCGGCTGCTTTCAGTGATTTCAGATCATTTTTCCTTCGAGTAGAAAAATCTTCTGAGGCTTCAAGAAAATCTTCTTTTTGGTGGCTGTGCTCTGCCCAAAGTTTTTCGTCGACGTTGCTTTGAGAATTTTTTGAGTTGTGCAATTCCTCCGTGAATTCTTTTTCCTCAGATTTTATCTGATGCTTTATGAAGTAGTCTTCTGTTTCATCATAGTCCTGCTTATTTTCAATATTAAAATTTTCCTTCATGTTTTCTCGTGACATGCAATCGTCATTGCCTTCAAATGTTACACTACAATCTGCCTTTTCTTCTTCAAAATTATCAACGCCCTTCTCAAAACTCGAGATTAATTCTTCTTCATGATGGTTAGCTTTCAGCACATTTTTTGCTTCTTCCACACAATCCTCTTTTGTTTTCTGAATATTAGTGCAGCGACCTTCATCTTCCACTCCTCGAAGACGCTCGAAATTTTCAATCGATTCTTTCCCACTCGTAGAAAATCTGACTTGTTTTCCCTCACTTTCATACGACAAGCTGATGATCAAAAAAGCACGAAAGCATAGACAAAAAACTATACGCTTCTGCATATTTCCGACTTTTCGTTTCAGTGGAGTTTTTAAAAGGATTTTTTGAACATTATTACTCTCGATACACGCGCTATGCAGACGGCACAAGTAGCTTTAAAGCTTTGAGCTCGCAGCGGCTTGCAATGATCTGAGAAAAACTAACCATAAAAGAATAAATCATTGGCACTTGAATACCTGAAAGAACGAGAATACAATTAACTCACTCGAAGGACAGCATTGCTCATCATCACTACCATCAATCAAAACTAAGACTGATCTAAAAGCAAGAATCAAAAAATCGTAGTTCGTTCATGCATCTAGGAATATTGCGAAATGAATATCAATTATAGAAAAATATTGAAGGCAAAATCACTCCTAACTTCATTTTTTATTATTAAAAAATTACATAATGAACGACCATTTGAGCGGCTCCAAACTTTGTTTCAAGCTTTCGAAAGATGGCGTAGATGGTAAGCCGGAGTTAGTTAAATGTTGGTCTTAATTTCCGTAGAGTTATGTTAAATTCTTGAATTGGAAATTCCTCGCGAAATTAAATGATTTTGTAGAGATTTAAGTGATGGAATACGACTGACTATGCAACCTGTTGATCGGAGCAAATACAAGAGCTAACCTGCCTCACTGAGAGCGTGTAATGCACTGGAGAACAGAAAATTTTCCTCTGAAGGATTAACTCTTCTAAGTGCATAATGGCACGTATACTGAATACTACTGAGTGAGCTGTACCATTCTGAAACACTTGCTGCTATTTTTTCATGAGCTATTGATAGATGCAAAAATCCACACTTTTGAAAATTTTAGTAGTAATTTCAAATAGCTTTCATGGTAGAGTGAAAAATTACTCGGAGATTTAAAAAAATTGCAGTATTTCATACTCAGTGCAACTTCACGGAACAAAAAGTGCTGCAGCGTAATGCAGCGCAACGACTGCTGAAAGTCCAGTGCATTTCTAGTACTAGCAACAATGGTCTACAATTGAATGCTGAAAATGGCGCAGCACATCGACTGCAAGCAACTTGGTGCGCCTAAATAATGCAACGCGGCACGTGCACTGAATTCTTTATAATGAATTCATTGAAAACGATGCAGGGCAGTACACACTTTAAATCACTGCGCCAACTGTTTGTAAAAAAATGACACAAGTGAAGTTTTTCAGCTTCAAATAAAGTTCACGCGAAATATTTACGGTGTTAAATTTGGTTTCGATCCGATTGAAGGACGGATAAATATTGGAAATCAAGTCCGTTTATTTTCTTGTCACAAAGAGCAAGAAAAGTTAAAAATTAGACTCCGGCACCTCAGCGTGACATTCAGACCTGAATGGGATCCCTAGACAGCACCTTCAAGAGAGGAAAACAGAGAGGATATTTTATTCCAATGAAGCCTGATACTTTTCATCTTCAACATTGGTTTTCCAAATGCCTGCATTCTAAACTACTCGACCACGGTGACCT
>JACJUY010000380.1:269698-281586 GCA_014220935.1 Platorchestia sp. MABIK
AAAAAAAAATTTCAATTCTAATCATCGAAAGATCACACACTTCAATCACGGTAGCTGATCAGTCGTGGCAAAAACATAACTTTTTTTAATCTTAACCGCCGAAATATCACGCACTCTAATTACTGTAGCTCATCAGTCGTGGCTCAGAAGCGATCGTATACTTACTTGTGACTTGAGCTAGAGCGGCCGCGCGCGCATCACCTGCCTCAGATGCTGGAAAACATTGGTGGGACATATGTAGATATTTGCTCTGACATGTAATTCCTCAATATCTTTTGCATTCCGTCTATAGGCTTAATAGTTCTTTGAGAAAATTTTATTTCTTCACGGAAAGGATTTCGTAATCGATTTTTTCCCGATTTCGTCTCTTTTAAGCTTGTCAAAGTCGCCACAATTATACTCATGTTTAAATTTAATGGAGGTTTTCGGTTGTATTCTAATACAAGCCCAGACTCGCGTCCGTTAATGAAGCCCATAGACTTTAGCTTTCATTAATTTACCAAAAGTTCTTTGCATAACCTTAGGCCGCCGTCACACGGAGACCGAATGATAATGTTTCGTCATAATCATCTACAGTCAGTGGCACTACTCGGTTTGTCCAGAGCCACGAAACAATCAGATTTCAGCCTTAGTTTGATCAAACTTGTCCCCAACTTATACTGAAATCTGACGGTTTCGTGGCGCTGGACAGACCGAGTAGCGCCGCTGACTGTAGACGATTATGACGAAACGGTACCATTTGGTCTCCGTGTGATGGTGGCCTTACATTTCTCACACTAAGATTTTCAATTACAAACTGTAATGACTTTCCTAGATTTTATTAACCTTTACCGCGATGTTTTATCACCATTAGGAATTAATAACAGTTGATGTTTAAACAGCATAGTTACAACCATAACTTACACGCATACCAAACAAATGAACGAAGCACAGGGCGTCGAACTTTACTGCAAACAATTTTTATTGAAAATGTTGGGACAACAGAAAAAAGAGAGCCGTTTTGGTTTCGATGTCACCTTGCATCATAGTTTCTCCAACTTTTTCTACTCTTCACATTTCGAGTAGTTCATTTTCAGCTGCGCTTCTGTTCACAATTTCTAGTTCTCATGCAATTAACGTTCAAAGAGTTCTTCCCATTTTTGAGTCAATTTTCATCAAACAAGTTTCCAATCGGGCGTAAATAAACGTATTTTTTTAGATTGGATGTTAACGAAAGCTTCCCTGACCGAAGGCGTTCTAAAGAAAGGAAGGAAGACGACACATTTAGCATGGAGTTAAGGGAACGCGAAATCTATGCATAAGGAGCATAGAAACTGAGTTGAGAAAGAAGTACAAGAAATAAGATAAAATTTGAACGAGATAGTATAAGATGCAGAAAAACAGGACAGCAGTGAACCGAAAACAGATGTTCCGTTACAATACAAAAAACCTATTCTATTTCAACATAAGAAAGGCCAAGTTATTTTTCAGCTCGGGACCTCCCATATTCCCCCTGGGAGCTCTAATTCCTACAGATACAATAGTTGTATCTTCATTCCTTTTCGTGAATTTCCGGAAGGAGAAAAAAAACGAAAAATTCATCATACACTTGTTTATTCCGAAGGAGTGAGCCACTAACATTCACGGAATGTACTAAGCAATGGCAGCTGCTCTCCACTCCGTAACAGTCTCTATTCAACACCACTCGTCAATGATCCCATCTTCAAAAACCAGTACGAAAATACGAAGCAATGCTAATGAGTAATAAAACTTAAAAAGTCCCTGAAAATAATTATAAAATAATAATTAAACAATTCTGAATAAAACAAAGTAAAACATAGCCCTTTCCGAGAAGGTCAAATTAGGCTAGAATGTTTTGGACTAAAGTGACGCACGATGAAAGTTTCACTAAACTGAAGAACGTCAAGATACACCGAAACACCACAGCACATAAAAAAATTTGTAGAGCAATAAGCTCTGAATTCAACGTATTGCAAGCACAAACAGTAAAGGCTGTTTCCTCCTCGCATGACTCGTGAAAATGAACTGACATCCATGAAATGAACCGTCCAAAAATCTCAGCGCCATTGATCAATTCATTTCAGAAGTCAACTTCCCTAAGAAGAATAACAGCAATGTTGACCGGTGACTTCGCCGAGGTTCAGCGACATCAATACAACTCAAAACTCGAAAGAGCACAATTTGTTGAGCTCGGAAACAATTCTTGAAAATGATCCCTAGTCTACATCAAGCGTTGCAGTTAGGACTAACGACACTGGTACAGTCTGAACTGGAAGATGATAAAGCTTCGTTTTTGACACTAGAGAGCCAGGGATTCGTCGTGAAATACTTCAAACAGAAAGGACGTAAGAAATTAACTTTCGAATACAACAGTAGAAATGGCCAGTTCTTAGCATACATATTTATTCACAGTATTTACATTGATTATAGCTGTCAAACACACGATTCTTTCTACAGTTCTCCGGACGACATGGCGTGTCTTACTTATGTCTCTCTGCAGAACTTAAGCGTCAAAAAATGAGATGACCTGCAACTATATAGGAGATGACCACAACAAGTTTTTGACTTTCAAATTACGTATGGTCTCTATAAATCCAAATTGAAACGCTTTTCAAGAAGGGTCTCGTTCCGAAAACGAGTATTCGGGTTCAAACAAAAAACCATATCAATTAATCAAATTGAAAATGATAAACTTTTGACAGAACGAACACTTTTCAATCGGCCAAAAATTTGATGTCGTTCATGTACCACACGTAGAACCCACACTACATAATAATAAAAGAAGTAATCTGAGAAAAAATTAAGCACGTAGCTCATGATCTACACTGTCGTTTGAAATATGGCTCGAAACAAAACTGGACTCGAGCCTAAAACTAAAATGTAAAAGACAGTCGAATGGAGACACAGCCGCATTCAAATACGAAAACAAAAGTACAAAACCAAGTCAAGCTCATTCACATCGGAATTGGTGACGAATTTGAAATCTCAATATTCAAAATTAAAAATTTCATAAAATATGAGCAACGTCCACAAATACAGGGATGTGTATTGACAACTCTACGCCCTTCCGCGGTGACTCTAAAATCCACACCAGGTCTTCTGAACCTTTTGCTGGCTCTCAACGCATTAGGGTCAAAGCATCCATCATTCTCTTAAATTGACATTTGTGCAACATATACGACGCGTTCGAAACAAAACTATGTACATAGACGTCGCGCACGCAACTTACAGCTAGCTAATTTCTATTACCGATGTAAATAAATATGGACAGTGTTGATAACGCATCCGTAGATTCCGTCCTACACTGTATAAGAAACAGTGGGTGGGTGCAGACGTACAAATACCTAACAACTACGACACCCAATAAGGAGCCTTAACATTTCTTCAATGAAGAGATTAAAAAATTTTCATCCATCAATTCTTTCAGACACAAATACATGTATAATGTACGTTTTTATCGGCCGAATGTGGGTCGCTTCGCGCAGAGTAATTAGGACTGATAAAGGAACGAAGGTTAACAGCAACAATTCTTTTCCGTATCCCAACCCGTTGGGTCAGGAGAAACCCAAAATCAATAGAGCTCTTCCGTGTACTCGCAGCCTTCGGAGAGCAAAATTGATCTGCCACATTTCCAGTCAGGGATTATAAGAAGCAATAAGTTAGTTCAAACCCTTACATTTCCGCTAGTTAATTCACTCTGTCACCGAAAGCCCTCGTTTAACTTTAGTGAATGAATGAACACGAGTCACGTCAATTACCGTTTGATCCAAATACTCTTAAAGCAAGTATTGAATACACTAGGAAAGTAACAAATAATTGATGCTTTACTGAAAAATTTCAACATTTTGACGTATCTCTACGCCAGGATGTTGTGGGTTGCTTGCTCTCTATGACTGAAGGAATTACACACCCAACAAAATTGTAGCATAAGCGCTGAAACGTACTCAGTCTTCATTTAGCAGTAATCCCATCATTTCCCCTAGGTATCAGTGCAGTATCAGATGACCAGTTAATACAAAGCCGAAACGGCAGTTCATGTCAACACAAAATAATTTCATCTTGGCACAGATACACTTCAGTGATTTTCGAAGACTTCTTCATACACTAATTCAACGTTAGATTTACAAAATCATCTTACCGCTAGCTATGCTGGACTTATTTTGCCTTGTACGTGACCGTGAAATGAAAGCTTGAAGGTAAATTTTATGGAGGAAAACATCTGGTGCAAATCCAAGGCCTCATTTCCGAAAAAATGCAATCATAAATTTCAGACTGAAAAAAATCCACTTCGCGGCGAGAAAGCATTTTAGGAACCGATGAAACTCACACATTTTGTTAGAAATTCCAATGACATAACTAAACAGCTAAGACGCGATAGACATCGTTAGAGCTCTTCCATCAAGATGAAGGACAAAAAAACGAGCAACAAAACGGGACCTCAAATTTTGAATGGATCTGCAGTACAACACAAAACATTTTAGACTGACGTAGTGAAGCTTCTACGTCATGTGCTACAACGAAAATGGAGAGGCTTTACTGCAATAACGTAGATATCCCCGAGTTTCATAGCAGGACCAAGACAAAAGATAGTGTGTACCAGCGTAGCGAGGTAGGACGAAATTACAAAGAAGGAGTGGAGGAGGAAGGCGTGTCTTCCACACGAGGTCGCTTGCAGCTTTCCCTTCGTTTAGCGTTAGAGATGCGCCACTCCAGTGAGCTGTACAGAGTATCGATTTCTTTTGGCAGGCCCTGCACAGAAAACACGTTTTATTAATTAAAAGAACGTAAAAATAGTTCAAAAGTAATAAGCTTTCAAGGTCAGAGATTGTATTTGAAGAGGTGAAGTGAAAAGAAACCCCTTCAAACGACTTGTAGCATGATATTAAACGTTTGTTTACAAAAAATGGCCAAATTACCACCCCAATCCCATTTCAAGACACGAAACCCATATTACAACGGTATAGCCAACAAACCAGGAACTGTGCTTTGAACAATCTATGTCCCCACCGACAGCGAAAAAACTCAACTCCAAAGACATAAACAAAGCGCAATTTCAGCTCACCATGACGAGATAAATGACAGGTTGGCCCCCAGGATCAGAGGCGGTGAAGCGCACGCTCTTCCTGCTGGCTCTCTCGACGACCATCTCGCCCCAGATGTTGGTGTTGAGCATGACAGAGAAGGTGCCCTGAGTGCGCACCAAGAGCCGGCTGTGCATCTCCTCGCCTCCGCTGCCCCAGTCGTTCAGGCGCAACACACCTCGGCCTCTCTCCTGCCAACCGCCTCGCACCCAGCAGTACACCTTGCAGTTCATCTGGATGACGTTAGACTCGGTCTCCTCGCCCGTCAACACCTGAACTGGCTCAAACTTGCGCTTGCCGCTTGACTCTCTCTCTGCCAGCTCGCGGGAGGATGTCTCAAGGTCCTTTGAAGGGCCGCCGTTCACGGATGAACCACTGAAAAAGCCATACAGTTGATGTGATTCGGAGGTTCAGAGAAGATAGTTGAGGACTAAGTGTCGCAAATTAACTGTGGCCGATGAAAAACAGTTTTTTTACATGAGAATATTGAAGAGTCTACCATAAAACTAGGAATACTATAAAAGAATAAATAAATTCTGACTAAAAACTAAAGAGGTATCTCACGAAGCAAAAACTTAAATCGTTGAGATCCTCCGAACAAGTTGTAGTATTTTTCTCAAACTTCTCACTACACTATCGCAAACAATGCTGCTCCCGTCATAAAGTAAGATAAAATGACAATACTGAATAATTAGCAATTTAGACTTGCAAGAATTTGGGAAATGAATGATGCTTCACAATTAGCGAGCGGCAGCTAAATAGAACAATTACCCATCGCAATAATAAACAAGAAAAAACAGAAACCGACCATAACAAAAGCTCTTACCTTTGGGAAGCCAGAGTGGACGCCGCTGCACTGAAAATGAGATCGGAAGACTGCAAATTTCCAGTAGCCGAAGAAGAAGCTGCCGAATCGTCAGGAGTGTCTTCTACATTTTTACCCTGAAAGAGAAAACTCGTGAGTACGGAACGAAGTCGCATAGGTGGCAGCAAGATAACACAGCACTCTACTTCCGCCTGGGATGGTGTCAGTCGTCTAGCATCACTCGCATAAAAATAAAGAAACATTGACATAAGCCATACCTTCGGCTAGAGCCCTGCCACAAGATTTTTCACAGGGACAGGAATTCTCACAATATTACGCAGCCGCGTGATGGCAATCTTCCCTTACGCACACGGACTCAAAACGCTACAGCCTATTGAAGTGAGTTAAAAGCCAAATGCACTCTACTAATTTACACACAAATTCTCAGAAACATGCCATTTAACCGAGCTTTTTTATCTCTCATACCACCAACCTAAATATTGGCGTTTCGCTTACTTTTGACTTCAGTACTTATTCCATTTAAATATTGCCTGCAAAATTACGCTAAGCATCTATTCCATATTATCTCGACATCCTGCAGTCTACTGCATTCGACTGTTTACTTCTCTCGCCTTATCATTTCTCGGTAACAAACAATGCCGTTCAAGCCTTGGATCCTTCGAAATATCTCTTCTCGGTTGTATTACATTGATATCTTCACTTCCTTTGGTTCTCAACTTTCCATACTTTAATGAAACATTCGATACAAGACCTAACAAAACAAACCGCCTTTGATCGCAAACATGAGATACAAGAGCTAACGAAATACACCCCTTTTATCGCACACACTATTGTTCTTCACTACCACGAAGTCCGCTTCTGTTCCTGCAACAACTACCTCACTTGAACACCAACTTTAAAGAAAATTTTAATTTTCAAATAGGTTATGTGTTAATCTGCTGATTTATTACATACAAAACGGAGACTAGAATACAGTTCTTCACACCTTGAAGACTCTATCTGACAATATTCAAAGAGTCGAATTTTCAATTCAACTAAAAAAAATTTTTCAACAAAAATTATTAAATAGTCAACCCCCTTAATAAAAGTTCTAAGAACGAAAAGGCACAAAGTTGAAATGCCTCGTGTGCATCTTTCAGCTGTAAACATGCGCAATGGAAAGTTACCTGAATGGCCTCCATTATGGTTTAAAATTCCCAATTCGGGCACTAAAACTTCGCCATAAAGAGCACCTAACCCACGGTAACTCTATGGTAGTACCAGATGCACAGTAACCAAATGACGGCTGAAAAATTAAAGAATTAGACCATGAGAACTTCGAGCTCCTTAAAAGCTATTTTTGTCATTACAAATTGGCCTGAGGAGAAGTAGAACTGCTCACCTCAACCCTTGAGTGAAGGTCCCGACCGAAGATGAACGAAGCAGCAGAAGGCGGCTTCACGCCGTTTGTTGGTAATCTGAAAAAGATAAATTCATTGAAATTACGTGGAACTAGATGTTCAGCTGATAAACACATGAAATTGTAACCAGAAACAGTATTGAAGGCATGACAGTCTGAATATCAACTTGCAAAGTATCAAGACATTTTCGGAAGAGCTTATCTCATAACGCGCGTTTCAAAACAATGATAATCCAAATAATCTGATCCTAGGAATTAAATCACAGGAGTATATTGAGAAAAATGAAAATTCCACACAAGTGAGAACACAAGTACGTTCCTATACGGATGGATAGATACGTAAAATAAACGAATTGCTGAATACGTGATATTTAAGGATTGTTAAGATGTACTTTAAAATAAATTAAGGAGAGAAACAAATATAAATCCCGCACTATGAATACGAATGGAATTGAAGGAAGATCAAGAAATCTCTACGCAGCAAACGAAAAAATCGCCAGACTAAAAAACGCGCAGATTTCCAACGAAAACTATACAATAAGTGAGGAGGGCTACGAATGCCAGAAAGACGCAAGTACTCACAAAGAAGCAGACGGCGCAGGGGAGGAGCAAGCTATAGGCCTCTTTTGCTCGCTGTGGGAGAAGGCTCCGAAGAGAGACTTGGAGGCGGCTACAGCAGGACTCACGCCATCCATCTTCTTTCTGGAGTAGTTCGGCGGAGACGGAGGAGGTGTGGAAGAGGAAGAACTTTGTGTGGAGTTTGCTACATCAGCTGACGCACTTAAATCAGTAGATGAAATACATGAATTCGAGGAAGTTGCGATGGACGATGACACAGAAGTTTTGTCAGACGCCTTCTCTGCTTTATTCTCAGAAGCATCAGCTGAAGGGCTCTTTGCCTTAGCTTCCGAGTCTTTGTCGTCGAGCTCAAAGTCCGTTGACGGAGCTGCAACATAAAAATGAAACAAATTGAGCTATTCGTAAATTTTTTTTAACAAAAATCGTAAGCCCTCGCATTCACAAAGACAGGGATGGGAAGTCTAACCTCAGCTGCCCAATTAACGAGTAAACAAACAAGGATTAAAGCAAAGAGGCATGAAGAGCCCCGATTATTAAGGTTAGAATTCGTTAATTTATGCACTAATTTCAAATGTTACACTGCTAAGTTACTAGAACCTCCTAAGTTAGAGCTCAAGAACTCGTGCAAGAGAACTTCATGTTAGGTACAGGAGCTGTTCCATACAGGTAAGGAGCTGTTCTTGGTAGCTCCAGCATGATAATTTAATGCACTACGAGGCCTTCTATTGCGAGATGAGGGCATGGCCTCGCATCCACTGACTGGCACGAGATACCACAACACCATAGTTCAACACTTCGAATATTAAATACTTCAGACAACCTTCAACTTCAAATTTCTTCGAACAAAATAACGACATTCAGGAAAACATTTTGGCTCACAGGAAGGAAGTTTTGCTTATTTCGATTTGAACTTTGTGAGTCAATTTCGATTTGAACTTTGTGAGTCAATTTCGATTTGAACTTTGTGAGTCAATTTCGATTTGAACTTTGTGAGTCAATTTCGATTTGAACTTTGTGAGTCAATTTCAATTAGAACAATGGTTATTATCTCCAACGAAACTTGACTGCAAAATGAAACAAATGCTGATTTGACAACACAAAAAAAAGTGGAAGCACCAAACAACTTGACGAACAGAAAAAAATGAGCTACGGAGGAACGAGTCTGGGTCAGGAAGTCTTCTTCCGTAACTTCAACTTACGAATGATACATCGTCGTTTCTCAAATTAGTAACTACTGCCGTACCCACTCACCGCCGAACACTGCTTCAAAGTCTACAAATCCGGAGCTGATATCTCTGAGAGTAAATTTCAACAATTCAAGCGAGGTGCATAACGCTAATGGCAGCCCACAAGCTATGAAGTAGGTCAAAAAATATACAATCAGCAGCTTCCTATAAGGTAAAAGTAAATGTGGAAGAAGAGGTGTCAAAGGAGCAAGTTTGTTTGGAGTTTACTGCATCAGTTGACGCAGACGTCAACTGCTTCAGAATATAAAAAATGAAAAGAAGAGGACTGGAAAAAATTTAAAAAAAGGCGATTAAAAACAACTAAAAAAGGCGACTATAAAACATCAAAAAAAGAAGGCGACTTGAAAAAATTAAAAATGAATGCGACTAGAAAAGTAAAAAAGGCGACTCACCCTTGCTAAATGGGTTACTGGAGACAGCCGAGCCTAGAATGGAAGGCTTCAGTTTAAACTTGGTCTGGGACTCTGACGAGGAGGCACACGACCTCAAGGAAGTCGATGACGGAGACGCTCCAAAGAGAGTAGGAGGAGCGAGAATGCTCGATCCTAAAGGTCGTGACAAACGGGATGGGGCTAAGGGGCCCGAAACGCTGCTACTGAATCCCCCCAGCTTAGGAGCTGCGAGTACAGGTCTGGAGGGCAAGGGGGCCACCGCTTCCGTGGTAGGAGGGGCGAAAGGGTTGACGGCGGAGCGGGCACCGCTGGATCCAATGAGTTTGGAGCCACTCCTGCTGGTGCTGACGCCAGTGCTGCTGTTGCACGTGGTCGTGGTAGACGAGTTTGTGCTGGCAGAAGCACTGGCACTCCTTCCGCTGTTGCTGCTGCTGACGCTGCCGTTGCTGGTGTCCCCACCTGCCGAACTCGAGGATGCACAGCCATTGCTGCTGCTGCTGCTACTGCTGCTGATCTCGTTGCTCTCTTCTTTAGCTGGATGGAAGAAAGAGGGGATCTGGTTAGTGAGAAAAACTCATTTGGAGCAGAAAGTAATTTAGACATCGATGTTGATGAAAATTGTGTGTGGACGTAGTGACTCGTGCATTGACTATACGTTACTTTTATAATAAAACGTAGAAAATGAATGTAATGAAAAAAACTCAATCCGGGCACCAAGTTATTGGTTATCTTACGACCACCTTCTTTATTTAAAGAAGGAATATTAATCACACTATTACCATCAGTCAAACTCCACTCATTCCCCCCTCAAGTTTTTGTAGCAAATAAAAGAGGAAGTCAGCGATCTCACTACAACTACTTGTTCAATAAAACAGTAACACGGTACGCTGAAGCGCGTACTCTCAACTCGAAGCGCAGCAGAAAGACAAAATAAAATAATATATTTTATTAACTGAAGTCGCGACTCCGCCTCATAAAAACTGGTGACCGCCAAGTCAGGGCTGCACGCAATGAGCGGGAGTGAGCGAGCAGCAACTTGACAAAAACATCGTACTCTATAAGATGCAAGTGGAAACACGATGGATTCCTCCCTCCCAGGAACCGAATAGGATTCATTATAACTGGTTACGATTGGGTATAATACTTACACTCATAGGCTAATTTCTTTTAAAAAAAATTGAAGAAAAAGAAAAAAGTGAGTGTTGCTGAAAAACAGGACAGCAGTGAACCAAAAAAAGATGATTCGAAACAAAGATGGACGAAACAAAAAATATTTAATTCCAACAAAAAAGGCCTACCTAACTCTCAGCTCAGGGACTCACATGCTCCCCTGGGAGCGCTAATTCCCATAGACACAATAGTTGTATCCTCCAGAGGGGGCGAATCGAACCTGAGAAAACAACCCCGTACATAACTGTCCAACAACGTCATCCAAGGGTAATCCAATACATGTATCAATTTCGATAGAACCAAATCGTGAATCATGGTTTTAATATAATAGCAAACGGCTGAGAGGCATATAAGACATATTTGGAATACAAATGTACAGGAACATTAGAAAGCAAGGGAAAATTTTAAATGTTTCCAAGTCCTTTACATTGAGCACCCATCAGATCATTGCTAGCACATTACTCTAACGCAAGTAAGTTAAGCATCCAATTCTTTTTTGATGATGCATTGAATTCCTCGCAATGAATATACGAAACCTTATCTACAATTGAAACAAAATGTCGTTTAAGAAAACTATGATCCTTCACTAATTCTAGCGAAGATTAGCATTAGTTATGTACACGCCTGTAAAATGAGTCATACATAGTAAACATACTTCGTAGACTGTTCTTTTAATGCATTGTCAAACACTTTCTTGAAATATGAATGCTATGGGACCTATTTTTGTTAAATGTGGCAGCCACAGCGGATTAAAATAGATAGCAAGTTAAATAAAAAACATGTAAACCCAAATAGACAGCATGTCAAGCTACACAGATAGCATGAACATTCAAAAAAGCATCGCCTAAAAATATCCTTAACATGAAGAACAGAATCGACATGCAAAAAAAGGGGTAACTTGTAAGAACGTCAAGTTTCAAAGCTGTTTTACTTGCATCGAAGGTCTACCGCCTTTGAAAATGGCACAGTCAATGCATCACATGAGCTAGACACGCGAATATCGAACCAAATAAATTGGTATCTCCTAAAAGAGAACATCTTGTGCGAGACGACTCTCGACTAAAGAGCCGGCTTTCAACGTCGGCCAAGACACGCAAAGGTCTGAAAAGCCGACGGCCAAAGCCGTCGAGGCCAAAGAAGTCCAGATATAACTAGTAAATTCTCGCTACCCAAGAAGCTGTCTGCCGAGCTCGC